>APFE030790963.1:75191-89464 GCA_000404065.3 Pinus taeda
CTCTTTCTACTCCAATGGAACAAAACTTGAGGCTCACATCTATTGAAGGAAAAGAATTTGAGGATGCAACAAAGTATAGACAGCTTATAGGAAGTCTCATCTATCTCACTACTACTAGACCAGACATTTCATTTGCTGTTGGAATCCTCTCCAGGTTTATGCAAAAGCCTTGTGAAGGACATTGGTCTGCTGCAAAAAGAGTTCTAAAGTACTTGAAGGGAACTCAAGACTTGGAATCAAGTATACATAGGTGGACGACTTCAGCTTGATTGGATACTCTGATTCAGACTTCGATGGAGACAAAGAAACTGGAGTATCTACTTCAGGATATGCTATGAGTCTTGGATCATGAGCTGTCTCTTGGAGATCACACAAACAATCAGTTCCAGCAGATTCCACAACAGAAGCAGAATAAGTGGCAGCAGCTGAAGCAACAAAAGAAATTGTGTGGCTCAGAAAAATTCTTGAAGATTTGCAGGTGAAACAAGTACAATCAACTCCACTCATGATTGACAACACCTCTGCAATAAAGTTGGCCAAGAACGCAAAGTTTCATGATCGTACAAAGCATATCAATACTAAATATCATTTGATCCGACATCATGTTGAGGCCAAAACAATTCATCTCCGCCATTGTTCCACAAATGAGCAAGTTGCAGACATCTTCACCAAAGCGCTTGGAAGAGAAAAGCTTGAAAGATTCAGAACGATGCTTGGACTCACCAACATCCCTTCAGATTAAGGGGGGGAATGTTGACACCTAATCCGAAACGGATAGGTGAACAGGACAGTCATCAAGAAGATGAAATGATCCGTCATGTTTGTGTATATAAATGTGTGTTAGCTAATGAATGATATATCAGTTTTTCTCCCGCTCATTCTGGAGTTACCCTGGCCTGACATTAACTCATCCAATACCTTCTCCATTTCTTTCAATTGAGCATTTAATTGAAGAATGAGATCCATCATTTCCTCCTGTTGGGTTTGGCTCTCTAAGACCTCCTTGGTTTGTGGATGTTCAGAAGGAGGAAACTTCAGTTTTTTTTTCAAAGTAGAAATATCCTCATTTTTCTTCTTTATTAGTTTTTCTGCTACCTTGATGTCACTTGTATTATATCCAATCTCAATCACCAAGTCTTCTAGTGACTTGATTCTGTTATCCTTGGCCTATGAGGATGCATTTTCTAGCTTAAGCTGTGTTGTGATGTTATCCAGTGAGCTTTTAACTTTATGTACAATCATTGATTTGTTATTCATTGTGGAGTAAATCATCTCACCTACCTACTTATGGAATTCAATTTTATCAATAGGGTGAAAATCCCTAGCCAAAACTTCAAACTTTGTCTTCTTGTAGTCTGCTGACGATCTAGGATGCTTGACTGTAGGCTACATAAAGGTCATTTCCATCTTACCAATCTTAATGTCAAAGGCTTTCATTAATCTATTTTGATTGGAAGGTGTTTGTTTGAAATACTGGGTATATGTTTCAGCCTTTGATGCCTCATTCCTCAACATGATTTCCTTGTACTTATCTTTTATATCTTTCTCTTTATCCACTGGCTTGTTGGATGAATAGACTTCAATACTAAGCTACTTTTCAATGATTTGAGTATTTGAGGTAGAAGGTTGATGAGTTTCCTCTGAAATTGTTGGACCTTTACTCCTTCCAACCATTGTGTCAGTATCAATGATTTCAACTGTCTCAGTGGTGTCTTCTTGCTCAATTACAGGATTAAGCTTGGGCTTCTTCCTGTAACTGATTTCAAACCTGTCATCTATAGTGTCCATCCCAGAGCTAGAACCTTCTTCCCTGGTTATTTTTACATTTTTGTCCTCATTGGCTGGAGTCTATAGAATGGGAGTAATACTCATATGTTCCTGTAGGGTTGGAACCTGCAGAAAGGAACTACTATCAATCTGCTTTTCCACATCTATTAAAGTATTCTCCACATCTATTAAGGTATTATCCAACCACTCTGACAAGTTGGCATATCTTTCAATATATGGCCTGGGCTCATGTATGTAAGGACTTAACTTGAAGTTGAGCCTTAGTTTGTTTATGACTCCATTAGGGTCATATTGCCACGTGAAACTAATTTTGAAGTTCATTTGTTGTAAGATTTTCTCTTCCACTTGTCTAGCTTCCCTATTATTAAAAATAAAAGGGCCCAATTGGTTTTTGATCTTAACCCGATTTTTCTTCCTAGCTGACAGAAAATTAACCTCATCAGAGTTTATGATCTACCTGAAATACTCTAATCCAAATAACCTCACCTCATGGGGAGGTATTTGGGTAGATTGTAGGGAGTGAGTTGGCATCCATACATCCTGATTTTTGTGTGGTCCTGGTATAGATACCAGTCTCCCACTCTACTATTTTTAGCCAACTGTAAAACTCTCTTAATCTCATCATTGGTCCTAGGCGATTACTACTGGTTAGCATGTTTACAACTAGATGCACAAAGGAATCAATGAACTATTTGTAACTGAAAATAGTGCAGTACTTTTGGATTATAGGTGTCCAAATATGACTAATCTGGGATGGCCCTTAGTGTCCAACTTCTGGATATTGATTGGAAATTTATGTGACTGAAAGTATAAAAACATGTGGAACAACACTGAAGAGTATTTAAATACTCTTTCAATTGGAAACCTGAACAATTGATCATGGTTTCGGTCTACCAAGAACTGGGCAAAATTGAATATTGTTGTTGTAGGTTTGCCTGGACAAAAAATAGAAAGGAAAGCAAGTACCGGTTCATCTACAAATTCATCGGTGGTATACCCAAGGATACAAGATAGCATGGTTATAATTTGTCTGCCTTTTTCAGAGAAAATGGTGTTTGAGTATGGACGGTTGCCTATAGGAGTATTAGACTCCTCTATGATGAATGTTTGAAAGGTTTGGGCCCTCTTGGGAAGGTCCAGCTTGATGTAAAGTTCAAGTAAGGCTTCAATGGAAAATGGGGTCTCATTTGGGCTTGGCTGGATCTACAACATTTGGTCTATGGATTCAGTAGTGATTGTAAACAAAATCTGTTGGTCAAGAGAGACTATGGCTCTTTGACTAGGGATATAGCAAGCTTGGTGGAAGTGGATGATTTCTGCGAATAGGTATACCTAAGGGAACAAGTATTTGGACAAATTTTATTCCCATAGATGAATGTCATCATTCTGGTTTAGGAACTTATCTTTACTCCAGCAGTGGAGTTTTAATAGATGGCTAGAGGTGGTTGTATCTTTAATTTGGAAATCTCTGTCAGCCAATGGGAGGTGGTCCATGTCCAAGTGAGGGGTTTGCAGGGGTTTTTCACTTAGGGTGCTTTGGGAAGCCATAATTTTTTTTGTTCAACTGAATTACTTTTTCTTTGGCTTTAGGAGTAAGGTCAAAAGCTCTGAAACAGTGGGGAGAGTAATTACAATCTATGGAAAAGGGCTTTTGGATACACAATAAGGTTTTCTTCAGTTTAGCAAGGTTTCTTAATTAATTTAATTAATCAACCTTTTGATAATTATTGTGCATAGATTAAATTACAGGGTCGTTCTGGTTGTTTCAAGAATACCTAGAAAATGACGATTTGGTGCGCAAACAGTGTTCTGTGGTAGCAGTAGAGGTTTTTGAGGCTTCAATTGTCTATTTGTTGCTTCAATTTGGTGTTTATAACATCTTCTAGTTGCAAAGGTGGTTGAAATGGTTGCACAGAGGTTCAAGGTTTGAAAATTAGTTAACAGAGGTTTTGCAGCGAAAATGAGTGAAAAGAGCAAAAGGGGGATTTTTCGGCCTTTTAACTAACCATGGTTACATTTTGGTGCGAGAATTGGCAAATGAATAGTGGGTAATTTTCTTTGATGCGAGGATTCGGTTTTATGCCATATCGCACCACTTTTGGGTGGAGGGATATATTTTTCGTGAGGACGTAATATAATCTGGTGCCACCACGTAGTGAAACAGTGCTTAGCCAAAACCGCAAATCTTGTGTGCTTTTGGACCGTTAACTACTAGATGATGAAACTTCGTGATATGGATATGTGCCGTTGGATTTGGAGGTGGGAGATCGGAGGGATATCGCGCGGCGAAGTTGCACGGACGTAGTTGGGGTGTGGTTGGTGGAGCCCAGGGTTTAATTACAATTAAATGTAATTAATTAATAAGTAATCAATTAATAAGTAATCACGAAATTTTAATATAAGCAATGGTTAATAAAGGGTGGGGACCATGGGTTATATGGCAGAGGTTCTAACTATACACCAAGGTTTGGTGAGTTAAAAAGGGTGTCGGAGAATTATAACGTGGGAGACTTTAATTACATAAAACAGTGGTATAGTTTAGGAAATAACTTAGGATAAAAGGGTTTTAGTGGGCTTTTAAGGGGAAATTAATAAGGGGGAATGTATTATTTGTGATGGGAATGGGTTTCACACTAGGGAAAGGGGGAATTATTTTTAAAGGGTGATGACTAGGGAAATGTGTGAAACCAAGGGGAAAAGGTAAAAATGAATGTAAAGGGCTTTTTACAAGGGGAAATGAAGAGGGAAGGGGTTTTTTGGAAGCAAAAAGGGACAACATTAGGGGATGAAAAGTAATGAGGGTAAATTAGTAAATAAGTATGTGGGGGTCTGGTGAAATGAGGGGAAATTAGTAAATAAGCTTTAGTGAATGTCATTTCTCTTTGACAATTCCTCCTGCACATGAAACATAGGATTAAGCATGATGAAAGTGCTTTTGACTTAGCAACCTTGTGCACTTTCAAAACTTCTTCTATCTACCCTTTATTTGCCCTCATTTTCTCTTCATTCATTGGGTGCATTTGAGCTTGCTGAGCCTTTTATTTCTTTTTCTTTGATAAGCAAACAATCTAATTCTAACCTTATAACTTCCAATGGCTCAGATTAAACTGATGAGATCATTATTATTCTCTACCTAACTACTAATCTGCCAAGATTAAATAATTTGGCTAGATATTTATTCTCTATCTATCAACATGAAATTCAAAGCATGAATGAATCAAGTTTAAACTACTTTGATCACCATGGATTGTGGAATTTTTGACAAGTTGCACACAATATTATTTTTCAAAGTAAAGTAAAAGGAGTAACATTTGAATTCGCACACTTTCATGATCTATTCTTATCTCTTTTTGTGGGGTTCATATTTTATACTTTTTTTATCTTTTTCTTTCTTTTAGTCCTTTGATTATTCTTTTACGACTTACCCTCTTTACATTTTTTAATTTTAATATGGGAAAACATTTTACAGAAATAAAAAGTATGTACAATATTACAAGACTAACCATAGCCAATTAAAAATTATGAATCCTATTATTATATTACCTTAACAATATCAACCATGAATTCAGTCACGAATCCTCCTATGATGCGATCAAGCCAATAATCGACAGCACAGGCGATCTTATCCTCAGAGGCTTCCAGTCTTTATACTAACTCCGGGGTCCAGACAATAGGATCGTCAAGTCTCCACCTTCCTTGGCTATCCATTAGCTTCGTGATCCACTTATATAACTCAACTGGAAAGGAACAGAAAAAGTGCTCGTGGATTTCTTTATATCGGTACCTGTCCAGCCATTGTTCCGTTTTCAGCCGTGGATATTTGTTCTCCTGTGTCGTGAATTCGTGGATCTTCCTATCCAACCAATCTTCGACCTCTTTCTTAGTTGGACTCTAGTGATATGGCATCACACATCTCTTATGTAGATTCTAGTCCTGGAAACAAAACCATTTGTTGGCTTTGTGGGGCCTTACCCAGGTTCAACGTTAGTTAGCCAAACAAATCCTTACACTACTGGCCCTTTTGGCATCAGTCCGCGGAGCACAAACCGAAGTCTCACCCGAAGCAGTATGGGGGGGATGCTGGAACCAAGTTTTTGCACCCTAAGATGGTCGTGATGCTGGTTTTTACCCTCAGCCCCTACCTTTGCATAGGTCACTAAGCCTTAGGGATCTGTCAGTCTACCCCTTTATTCCACATTCAGTACCTTCGCGAAGGTGTACGATTGACCTTTGCGCAACCTTAACCCATGATCTAGGTACTTCCACACAGCTATGACAACATATTGTATAGGTTCCCAAGTTATCTTAAGTTTTCTACTTATCTTACTAATCAAACACAATTAGCATCGCATAAACTGATATTCTTACTTACATTCAATTAACCAATGTAATCACGTATATTCATGCATCACATAAACATTGTAAATTAAACCCAAAACGCAATATAATCATATGCATTAACAAGAACTAAATACACTATAATTGCAGAATACTTCTCTTTATTGATATCTTTAAGTTAATACAGACTCTATCCTCCCTACGCACTCAGCTACGGACTTCCACCCTAGGCCTCTGCGCACTCAGCTACAGAGCCTCTCCCTATGCTAAGACTCGAGAACACTTAGACTCCAATGCTTAATTCCTCACTTCATTCTTCTCTCTCTCCCTAGAGATTACTTACTTAGATCCTTTTTATACAATCGCATGGTTCGGGGACCATGGGTGTATATTTATAGCCGAATTTACACTTTACAAAATAAGGGCGGATAACCCTTTATGACTCTTGACACCTTCACGCTCCGTGACTGTTTCTGGGAAAACTAGTACTCCTAAAGAATGCTATTCCTCTAGGTTTCGCAGCTACCCTAGAAACAACAGTTTAAAGCAGTTCAATGATTTCTTTTATGTGTAACAGATAAGAGAAAGATAATAGAACCAACTTGGAACTTCCGCTTGATCCCTTGCTTGAACTCTCTCCTCTTTGGAAGATCCTGCAACTCCTCCCCGTACTTAACACGCTTGGAGAGTACCTGCATAAGTACAGAAACAAAGAACCGTCAAAGCATCGTGATCTATTACAACATAAACATTATAGAATCAGATATATAATGAACAAATGATAGCATTCGCAAATTATAACATTCACAATTGCACAATCATATGGGAGAAAACTTGAAGAGCTTTATTAATAGAAAGGAGAATTACAACCTAGTTGTCTGATCTAGCATCATCCTCCCAGCTTCAATCCTTCTTCACCTCATGAAATAGCAAGATCACACCAAAAAGAATACAATGCTCTCTCCTCAATTACAAACTATCAACACTTCCTTGCAATGCAAAATATTCCAGCCTCTAGATCTCTTGGATGAGGGATCCATTTATAGATGTTTGCAAGGGTGTGAGTCATCTATGGGTTTTGATTAGTGTCATTCCACTTGTTACAATTGGTTCCACAAGAGAAGGGATTGGAGATGACTTCTTAGATCCCTTATTCATCCTTGGGCGAATTCAGAGAGGTAAGTGGCACAGGAGAAGTTTCCAGAAGATTCCATGAACATCTAACTGATAAATGTCCCAGACATTTTTCAATCCTCACCCATCACACCCTATAGAAGGCCTAAATAGTATGCATCGCACCCTAAAATTGTACCACTCAGTGTGCATCGCACTTTTCCAGTGGAGCAGTCAGTATGGTTCAATTTAGGCAATTTCTGGATGGTTTCTCATATGGAACTTTTGGGGAATGATGTATTCAGATGACAATTTTCTTTTAGGGTATGAAACAACTCCTGTAGGGGTTGATGAGCCCTAATACATTGACATATAAGATTGGGGTTGATGTGCCCAAATATGTTTGTAACAATTGCCCCCTAAAGCATGAGGTCGTAAATATTCATGTCGGGTGAAATGCTTTATCATGAGAATATGAAGTTTCGAACTGGAAGGTGACCTGCATAAGTCACAATACAATAAATCATCATAATATAATTTTCATGTTCCAGTTGAGGGAGGCATTCCTATGCTCATCATTATAAATTTCATTTCATGTACATAGATCAGATAGTCGTCTACAGATACAGACTAGTGATTCTTCAGATATAGAATCATCATACATGATTAGGATGACCATCTGTGTAGAGCCTTTGTACATTTGATTTCTTTATATCACTGAATATATCACAACCTGGATGGATGAAACTAGATCTGGGGTCTTCAAACTCGTTCAATCTTCGCTCGATGTACAAGTCAATCCATGTGAAAAGATGGTCTGAAGTCAAACATGGAAAGACATCGCCTGATTACCAGCCAATTATGTGAGTTGTTAATAGACGCGAGAGGGATCACCAACAATGATAATGATCCTCAAGGTACTACAGTACAATTCACATGGTGTGAATACATGATCCGATGTTGAAAACCACGCAAAATATTTCGCTCGAAGGCCATTGATGTCAACCTATCGCCGAAAGTGAGAAACTTGCCATTGATGTATGCAAGCTTCAAAGCACTGAAAGGGTTGTTTCTAAGTCAACTTCTTGGATAATGAGCTGATGTCGACAAGAAGCGAATCATCGTAGGAGGGCCTTGATGTATCCCACATCTACGACATGAAACGAAGCAAATGATTTCTGGAGGTGAAAATGAACTAACGACACAAGGTTCAGGAATGGTGGTCATAAAAAAATGAAGGTAGGAGGTATTGCAATGTATGAGACATTAACTGGATGGTGATTTCTCAACTGAATGACTTCTCTTGAACATGTCGGCGACACAGAGATGAATTGGTAGCGTTAACCCTAAAAGATGGATGGTATGAAAGACTAATGGCATGATGATCGATGAACAGAATAACCCAACCCAGGTCAACAATGGAGATGAAGTAAAAGTGTCATGTTCAAGAGCGACTTGCTACCATAAATTCTTCAAGTTTTTTCCCTTTTTCCCCAGTCATTGCTGACTAGTACCTCTTTATTTTTGTTAATCTTGAGGAGGATAACATATGCTTGTTCTATAATTCGCTCTTCGAGCAAACTTGTTGCTATTTAATATTTTAACGAGTCTAGTGACAGTGAAACTTGGTCTCATCTAGATGGACAAGTTTGTCATTATTATTTTAACGAGTTTAACGACAAGGATGACTCGGTCCTTTCATGTTTACAAAGTTTGAAAAAGGGGCGAAAAGAAAATTCCATAAGTTCTTTTTCGTAAAGTATTCCCTTAGGTCCGAAAAAGGATAAAATAATACAGGAACGATGACATTTCCAATACTTTAACGAGCTGGAAAAGACAAGTGCTCGACGATCTTTTCATGTTTAATGAGTCTGAAAATGGTTTAAAGAGGACTCTATGGTTTTCTTTTAATTTTTGAATCAAATCTCGAAAAGAAGACAAAAAGTTTGCTTGGTGGTCAAAAATGTTCAATTCACTGTTTAGCACATCAGATTATTTCATTAGTCATTCAACCTGCTCAAAACTCCATCAAATTGATTAGAAATACATATATATGGATGAAAATGAACTAAAACTAACATTTCACTTTGAAGTACATGAATGGTAAACATAAAAAGTAGTTTTAACATTTCATTTTCATCATTTCATTTCAAATTTGGGATTTGGAGCTCTGAAGCGGTTTTCCCCCTCAAATTTCACCAGTAAATTTTAGGAGATATTGTGGACCATTCTCCGTGCCGTCAAGACTAGATAGGAGCTATCCTTAGGCTCTTCATTTTCATTCCATCTTTTCTCAATTTTGAGCAAGTTTTTTCACTTTTCTAGGCCCCTAGGGTTTAAATATTTTGTTCCTCAATCATCGCACCTAGCTAGTATCGAAAGGTGCGATGCATACTAAGTTTCCAACAGGCCAGCCAGTATGTATCTCACCTTGCTCAAAGGCAGGGTGCGATGGGCGCAGAAAGGCAATTTTATACAGTGTTTTTTCATCAATTTTTTTACCTATTTTTGCTCAAAATTGGATCATAACTCATCTATTGTTTGCATTTCAGATATCTGTTGGATCAAGATGGTTGTCACATGGCATGAACAATAACATGAAGAGGAGGATATGATTGCTTTACATGACCAGGGCACAGTGGATGCATTAAGAAACTGTGGTTTACCGAAGTTTTTCCACATATCCAGCATGAGACAACAGATTAGTTTGTTGCAGTACCTTCTCAATGCTTGGGATCCTATTGACCAGGTATTCCAGATCAGAGGTAAATCTATTTCTTTCATGGTCGAGGATATCTATTTTCTGACAGGTTTGTCGAGGCTTGGTGCCCCTCTTTCACTATCAGGATTTGCTCGTGGGGGTGAATCTGTGAAAGATTACATTCGTCAGTTCTGCAGGGATGGATCTCAACCCAGTAAAGATGGTAATATTAATATCCGGGATGTTACTGATTGACCTTTGAGGACCATTCTATTTACCTTTGCTAGATTGGCTGGCAATGCAGCCTTACATTTAACGAATAGATCCTATATGCAATATGCCTTGGAATGCCTAGAACCGAAGGTGTTCAATTGGTGTGAGGCAATACTTCCTATCATAAAAGAACAATTGTCCAAAGTAAAGAATGGAAGAACCAAGAACTTTGGCTATGGATCCAAATTGACTGTTTTTACTTTGGAAAGAATTCCACTGATGCAACCTCAAAACATTTCACTGGGATTGCCAACACCGAGGGAACCACAGATGCAGAGATGGGTGGACCTTATGGCTAAACATGTTGGCCAGTCATAGCTCTCCTTCTCAGATGCCTTTTTCGAGTGGTTCAACCACCAGGAGATGGTGTTTGTGGAATATCCATATGTCGGGATGGATTTCCAAGGCTATCCAGATTTGGCATTACCAGTTGGTGAGCAGTGGAGTGTTATAGGTAAAATGATTCGACCACATCTTTGTTTTTTTTTTAGTTTTATAAAAAAATTGTGTTTTTGATGTTACCAAGACTAAACAAGCTCATATATGTGTGCAGATGTTGGACTATGAAACCAGTGGCATGCCCATGGGAAATATATGACGCTCCAATAGGAGAGGCTGTAGGGAGGGTCGTCCTTCAGGATCTGGGCATATCAGAGACCCTGGCAATGTTGCAGGATTAGATCGAGGGCCTCACTCTCGGCATTAAGGATTTCAGGACCCATGAGTTACCTTTGAGGTTACAACGCTATACTACTGGTGTACCAAGTTGTTGGACTAGGCTCCTGCGCGTGATAGCATAGGCAGTGACATGTTATCACCATCATCACTAGTCTAGGATGTTTTTTTGCATTCATTTTGAGTTTCTTGGTTAGACGACCGATTTTGTCTTGGACACAAAACATTTTGTGAAAACTATAAACATCTATCTATTTTTTATTTTTTGGAGTTTTGTTAAGTGATGAAATCCTAATGCAAATGTTGACGTGAAATGCTTTCTTTACAAATGTTGCAAATGTCTATTTAACACATAGTTTGCTAATGAATTAGTCAAAGTGTTTAAGTTTCTAGAAATTTGTTGATATTGAATGGAATCAAAATGTATTTCCAAAATCCTAACTCTTAGGAACATGTGATAAATAGCTGGGTTCCGAACGGAATAAACGCCAATAAGATGTAGAATGACGAGTTGTGAATCTAGCCTAACAATGAGTCGGCATATGCCATGTGAAATGGCATCAGAGAGAAGTTCAATCAACACGCTATACTCAGCGATGTTGTTCGTCGATCGACCAATACATATCCCCCTGAAACTCACTAACTCACCGCTTGGAGCGAAGATGGCCCAAGCTGCAGAAGATAGGTTCTGCGTACTACGACTAACTCCATTGACATACCCAACAAATGGTTCCAAAAAGTCTGACATTTGCAACAAATGTGAAGTGGATTACCTAACTAAAATGACAACTCCAAAAGAAAAAACTCAAACATGCAATGAAAGCATATGTACAATGAGTTTGCTACACTTAATCAAGCATAGTAACATTTAAGATACAACTTGTTTCGGGGTTGTGACAGTGGAATCCCATCATAATTGACTAGCTCGTAGGCTCCTTTTGTCAATAAACATTTAACAATGTAAGGGCCCATCCATAACGGTTCAAATTTACCTGCTCCTAACTTGTCAAAATCCTGATCGTAAAGCAAGACTAGGTCACCTTCTAAGAAGACACAAGGCTTAACATTTTTGTCATATTGTTCCTTGACATGTTTCTTGTGTGCTTTATTAGCCAATGCGGTGTCACGATGGTTTTCATCCAAATGGATTAATTCCAAGAAACAATCCTCTTCTTCAGAAGTTTCGGGAAGCAAATCGATTGCAAGCTTGAGGGATGAGATTTCGCACTGAATTGGTAAGACTTCTTTCAGACCATACACAAACTGAAAGGGTGTAAATCCAGTCGCATTTCTCACGGAAGTCCTATATGCCCACAGAGTTGAGTACATGATTAAATTCCAATTCCATTTATGGACTCCAGTCATTCTCTGCAGCATGCACTTAAGGACTTTGTTGATTACCTCAACTTGTCTGTTAGCCTGCAGATAATATGGAGCAGAACTATCATGGGACAGCCCTAATTTGGTAGTTAATTTGATCATCATGTGATTGCAAAAAAGTGACCCATGTTCTGTGACTATAGCCTATGGAACACTGAATCTAGAAACTACATGATTGAAAAAAAAGAGCGCAGTTGTTTCGCCTTTGTTGTTCAATTTAGGCATCGCCTCGGCCCATTTTGTAAAATAGTCGACAGTGACTATAATATACCCATGCCCCCTGGCTAAGGTGGGGTTACATGTCATGAAATCAATGCCCCATTTAGTGAATGGGCCAACAGCAACGACTGGATGCAGTGGTGTAGGTGGTAATCTGGTTTTGCGATCAAAAATCTGATAAGCATGGCAACTTTTGACTACAATTATGCAATCTTTGAATATGGTGGGCCAGGAGTAACCAGCTCGCAAGATCTTTTGTGCAGTAGCGTAACCAAATAGATGCCCCCCACAAGCACCTGAATGATAATCATTCAAAAAAAAATTGGCCTCCTCATGCGTGAGGCACCTTCATAAAACCGTATCGACACCACGACAATAAAGTATATCACCAACGATCAGATAATATTTGGCTTGGTATCGAGTACGTCGTTGTTCAGAGCGAGAGGTGTTAGGCCTAAACATTTGGGTGTGGAGATAGATCAATATATCCCCGTACCACAGATCACTTGACGATATCAAAAACAGAGTCTCATCCACGATTGATGCTTTTGATGTTAAATCGTTGGAGGACGAGGGAAGGTCACAAAGTAACTCTACAAAGACAAAAGACTTCTTTGATTTGGATTTGATGAATTCCAGATTGAACTCTTGCAAAATGACTATCCATTTGGAATATTTGCCCCCCAGCAATTGACGTGACAAAATGTATGTCATAGGGTTGCAATCTGACACAATGGTAGTTTTGCGAAGGAGTATGTAGTGTCAAAATCTCTGTACTACTTGAATGGCTGCTAAAGCCAACTTTTCAACATAGGAGTACTTGCTTTTTGTATCATTAATATTATTACTTAAATAATATATAGGATGTTCAATTCTGTCATCTTCTTGCACTAAAACCATAGTGATGGTTGTATCTGCAACGGCGAGATACTGGTTGAAGTCTTTTTTATAGTCAGGGGCATATATTAATGATGCTTTTATCAAGGAATCTTTGAGAGCATCAAAGGAAGCTTGCGCAACCTGATCCCAATGGAAGGGTACCCCTTTCTTCAAAAGACGTGTATAACCTTTAGCGAGCTCAACATATTTTGGAATGAACCTCCTCAGACAATTAGCTTTCCCTTGGAGTCTCTAAATCTGAAGCAAATTTGAAGGTGGAGCCATGTCAAGAATTGCCTGAACCTTAAATGGGTCGAGTCGAATACTGTCCTTTGAAACTACAAAACCAAGCAGTCGACCAGAACCAACACAAAACATACATTTGTGAGGATTGAGTCGTATCTTATAGTGTTAGCAACATAAAAATATGGCTCTCAAATTTTTTGGATGATCAGTCCGTTTTCGCGAATGAGCACGTAGATCATCAAGATATGGTTGAACTATGTTTTTGATCTCATGGAAGGCGTTAATCATTTCCCTCTGAAATGTTGTGCCTGCGTTCTTCAAACCGAAAGGTAATTTATGATATGTGAATGTGCCCCACGAACATATAAATGTAGTTTTTGACTGGTCCTGTGGGTAGATATTGATTTGATTATAGCCCGAAAATACATCCATGAATGAAAATATTTCGCATCTGGCACATTCATCAGTAATCTGGTTGATAAAGGGTGTAGGATAGTTGTCCTTCGAACATGCTTGATTTACATCCCTATAATCGACGCACACTCTTATCGTTCCTTGTTTTTTCATCACAGGAACAATATTCGATACCCAATCAGTGAGAGGTATAGGGTATATGAAGCTAGCATGAAAAAATAAAAATAAAAATAAAAATAAAAATAAA
>APFE030790963.1:89871-146110 GCA_000404065.3 Pinus taeda
AAATCAACCTCTGCTTTAATGGAAACGGATTTCTTCGGATGAACAAGTCGAAGCTCTTATCGTACTAGTTTGACATCTGGATACATCTTGATTTCATGTTCAATAATTCTCGAGTCAATGCCTGGAATTTCTTCATATGACCATGCAAAGACATCTCTGAATTCTCAAAAAAGAGCATAGTAGTTATCTAGTATTCCTAAAGAATGTTAGCCCTCTAGGTTTGGCAGCTACCCTAGAAACAACTATTTAAAGCAGTTCAATGATTTCTTCTATGTGTAACAGATAAGAGAAAGATAATAGAACCAACTTGGAACTTCCGCTTGATCCCTTGCTTGATCTCTCTCCCCTTTGGCAGATCCTACAACTCCTCCCCGTACTTAACGTGCTTGGAGAGTACCTGCACAAGTACAGCAACAAAGAACCGTCAAAGCATCATGATCTATTACAACATAGACATGACATAATCAGATATATAATGAACAAATGATAACATTCACAATTGCACAATCATATGGGAGAAAACTTGAAGAGCTTTATTAATAGAAAGGAGAATTACAACCCAGTTGTCTAATCTAGCATCATCCTCCCAGCTTCAATCCTTCTTCACCTCATGAAATAGCAAGATCACACCAACAAGAATACAATGCTCTCTCCTCAATTACAAACTATCAGCACTTCCTTGCAATTCACAATATTCTAGCCTCTAGATCTCTTGGATGAGGGATCCATTTATAGATGTTTGCAAGGGTGTGAGTCATCTATGGGTTTTGATTAGTGTCATTCCACTTGTTACAATTGGTTCCACAAGAGAAGGGATCGGAGATGATTTCTTAGATCCCTTATTCATCCTTGGGCGAATTCAGAGAGGAAAGTGGCACAGGAGAAGTTTCCAGAAGATTCCATGAACAGCCAACTGACAAATGTCCTGGACATTTGTCCATCCTCGCCCATCGCACCCTATAGAAGGCCTAAATAGTATGCATCGCACCCTGGCAGTGTACCACTCAGTATGCATCGCACTTTCCCAGTGGAGCAGTCAATATGGTTCAATTTAGGCAATTTCTGGATTGTTTCTCATATGGAACTTTTGGGGAATGATGTATTCAGATGACTATGTTCTTTTAGGGTATGAAACAACTCTTTTAGGGGTTTATGAGTCCTAATACATCGAAGTATAAGATTGGGGTTGATGTGCCCAAATATGTCTGTAACAGCGACCACAAAATGCAGAGACTTTACAACTTTATTACAAAATTGTCCCAAAACATGGTCTTTTAGCCCCAAAACTATCCTTGGGGGAACCCGTTCCCAAGGTTCAGGTTCTGACCCTTTTGATGGCACATTTTATACCAACGAGAGAATCATGGAAATCATGATGTCTGATGAATCGCCTTGGGACGATCATCATCGTTGATCCTCATTGCTTGAAATCATTGAGAATAATCTCAAAGACTATTATTCACCCAACACTATTGAGTCATTTCGGGTTTCTATATTTGTTCATGAGGTGAATTCTGAGTAGAATTTAGCTAATATTGAGGAGAACGTACCCCTCGATATTTCTATAAAACCTAGAATTGTTGAAAATGTCCATATTGGTTCATTTTGTTCTCCCGATGAGATCAAGATTTATAAGGACCTCTTTCAATAATTCTGTGATTTTTTTACTTGGAAATACGAAAAGATGCCAAACATAAATTCAAACATTGTTGTGCATGAGATTAAAACTATCAGGATGCTAAACTTGTTTAGAAACATTTACATCTGGTTCGTTCGAAGAAAGTTTTTTCCATCAAAGCAGAATTTGAAAAACTTTTGTGTGTTGGTTTCATATATCTTGTTCCTTTAACAAATTGGGCTTCAAATATTGTTCCCATTATGAAGAAGTAGGGTACGATCATAGTATGTGTTGAGTATATGGATATCAATCGAGCTTTTCCCAAGAACAATTATCCGACCCCTTTTATTGACCAAATAGTTAATGATTTGTGCTATAAGCAATTTTTTTCATTTATGGATGCATTTTCCAATTACAATCAGATCAATATCCTGCCATCAAAGCATCATATGACTACCTTCATTTGTTTGTGGTCTACATTTTCCTACTGCAAACTTCCTTTTGATCTGAAGAGCACTGGCAAAACTTCCAAAGGGTGATGAATTATGCCTTCCATGATATTAAGCATACAGTACAACCCTATTTGAATGATTTTCCTTCCCACTCTAAACATCACGAGGATCATCCAATTCATATCAGAGTGATCTTTCTACATTGTTGACATTATAACATATAACTAAATCTACACAAATGTTTGTTTTGTTTTCAATTCGGTTGACTCCTAGGATTCATAGTGTCCAAGAATGGGATTCACATCGATATTATGAAAGTTTAGGTGATCATTGATTTGATTGCTCCCTCTTTACTTGTTTAGTTACAATGCCTTCAAGGGAAGGATAAATTTCTACAGATATTTGTCCCTAACTACACAAAACTTATGAAAGGATTTACTCTCCTATTGAAAAAAGGGCTCCTCTTCCATGGGATCACACTTCTCAAAAATATTTTGATGCCTTGAGATTCTTTTCTTTATCCCCTAACTACCAACGAGATTATTTTCTCTACTTAATTGTGGTAATTACCATAATCGCGATGATTCTGGTACAATAAGATGGCATAGGAGACGAACACCCCATATATTACTTGAGCTGAAACTTGATTGATATCGAAGCCTAGTATTCACATGTTGAAAAGTTAGCTTTGGCAGTTGTGCAAGTTGTCCAAAGGTTTCGCTACTACATCTTACTTCAAAAGACTATTGTAGTTTCTAATTGCAACCTAATGACTTACATTATGTCACATCAATTACTGGGGGAAAAGTACTCGAAATGGATAGTCATCCTCCAAGAGTTTGATTTGGAATTCTTTAAATCCAAATCAAATAAATATTTAGTCTTGATTGAACTAATTTATGACCTTCAAAATCTGAATCAGAATCAACCATTAATGATTATATTCCATATGAAACGTTTTTTTGTATTGGTTCTTCCAATCCTTGGTATGGAGATATCATCATTTATCACTAGACCGAACTTTTCGTCCTGGTACTACTTGTTCTAATCAGCATCAATTCTAATACTAGGCACGCCAATACATCATAATTAGTGACACTTTGTACCACTGTGGTGTTGATTCAATTTTTCGACATTGTCTTACTCATGAGGAGGCTAAGAAAGCCTTTAATGATTGCCATGTTAGAGCATGTGGCAGACACATGTCTGGCTATGTGACCTCCCAAAAGATTTTACAGTGTGGTTATTTATGGGTGACCATGTTTCGAGACTGTATTCTAGCAGTTCAAAAATGTCTTGCATGTCATATTTATAATAGGAAAGTTCGTGCTCCACCTACTCTTATGCATCTAGTTATTGTCGTTGGACATTTTTCCAAATGAGGTGTTGATTTCATGACCTATAACCCTCATTTGGTTGGGGTCATAGTTACATTATTGTTGTTGTAGATTATTTTAACAAATGGGTTGAATTGATGCTTACGTTTTACAGAAGCGGAAAAAATGTTGCATTATTTCTTTTCAACCATGTTATTTCCATATTTGGTGTGCCTCAAGTTATCATCACATACCATGGAAAACATTTTTTAAATTACATGATGTTTGAACTTACTACCAAGTTGGGCCTTCAGCATGCTAGCTCAACACCCTATTACCCACAAGCTAACGGGCAAGTAGAAGCCATAAATAAGGTTTTGAAAGCAATGCTCCAATGCATGGTAGGGATTCATAAGATGAATTGGCCAACCATTCATTTTTCTACTTTATGGGCATACTGAACATCTGTACGAACAATGATTGGATTCACACACTTTTAGTTTTTGTATGGTCTAGAATTAGTTCTCTCGATTAAATGTGAGATTCCATCTTTAAAATTAGTCGATCGAGCTTCTTCCCACTACTTCCGCAGAAGAAGAATGTCTTTTTCATTTAGCTCGCCTGGATGAGATTTGACATGATTCCACAATGGCCAACAAGGCTCACAAAAAACGTGTCAAAGCATAATTTGACAAAAATGTTAAACCTAGTGCCTTCTCGGAAGGTGAGCTAGTCCTTTTATACAACTAGGAAGCTAAAAAATTGTTGGCTTAAGGGGTCCTAACCCAAGTTCAAAGTTAGTTGCGCCAACCAACAAAGCCCTACACTATTGTCCCTTTCAATAACAACCTGCGTAGTGCAGGCTGTAGTCTCACCCGAAGCGGTATGGGGGGATGCAAGAACCAATTTTTTGCATCCAAAGACTAGTGTGATGTATTTTCGCACCTCATATCTGACTTCGCGCAGATTGGTAAACTCTTAGGGCACGTTACTGCAACTCTGTTAAAATAATATTTAGACCTTTGTGAAGGTCTACGATCAGTCTTTGCGGACCTTTAACAGTCAATTTATCCACTTACACGCATCAGAGAACAACCCTAAATTAGTGTTCGTTCAGATCTACTTAAGTTATTAGTAAACATAACAGAATTCATCAGAGTCTTCATGAAAGTACTTAAACATGCATTTCGTACATTATTAAGACTTATTCAAAGAGAATCATGCAACATTCAATTAATATTCCATAAAACACATTATTCATCGACAGCATATAACATTAATAGGGACAAATATAAATACACAAGAATTCTTCTGAAACTATATTTATTGATCTTCAATTCAGGGTTACAGACTCAAAATTTCCATGCACACACAACTGTAGGGGTCTACACACTCAGCTGCGGACTCTACCTAGGCCTCCGCACACCCAATTATAGATCCTTTCCCTTCCTATCTAAGTGCAGGAAGCATAGCCTTCCTTCCCTAGACTTCTTCGCTCACCCAATTCTCTATATTCTTCTATTTTCTTTGTTACCCCTTTCGTTCACTAAGACTCACTATTTATATACCCTTTCATTCAATTCCATGGTCCATGGACCATGGGTGAATCTCAAAACCGACTCAAAATTTACATAAAACAAGGGGCTAAACCCCTTTGACTCCTAGTCATCTATGTGCTCCGCATCCACAAATAGCGAAGACTTTACATTATTTACACAAAATGTACCAAAACTTGGGTTATCTTAACCCTAGAACTGACCCAGGGGACCCCATCCCAACAAGCCTCCAGCACAAAGATCATGAATCTCCCTCAAGTCACTCTGTTGGTGCTACGATATTACTACGAAGACCTCCCAGCTCCACCTGAACCACTGCAACTTCGGCACCACTTTGCGTTGCTGCCTGTTGAACCTTGTCGACCAATTTTTTATGGCTGGTCCTTCTACAGCCAACCTCATCGTCTGTTGTGTCTATTGCAGTCCTTTAAGCTTATCCTGAAGGTAATTCATGACTTGATAAGCTTCCTCCAACTAAGGGTGCAACCTGGCCTTTAGCAAGGCCTCCTTCTTCTGCACTTCCTCTACCTATGCTAGTAGTTGCTTTCCTTCCTGCAATTTGGCAAGGCACTGTGTTGGCACTATGGAGTGCACAGTCACCCTAACTTCATCATATTGCTGCTACATCTCATGTACCTTGGTGTTCAGTGTCTGTAGGTTCGAATCTTCTTGGAGATTGATCACAACCTCCATAACCTGCTCGAACAATGTCGCGCAGTCAGTGATTGTCGCATCCAAGGCAGCCATGCTTGTTTTTATTGCAACTTCGCACTACTCCCAGACCTCAGGCAAAGTTTTGGGCTGCAAATTTAACTGCAGCACTGCAATCTTCATGTTGAACTCAAATGTGACTCGTCTAACTTCTGCCTTAGCCTTGCGTACACTAGTGGCTAGCTTTCGTATTTTGGCTTCTGGATGTGCATCCTTCGAGTTGTTGAGTTCAAACACTGTCTTACATGCCTCTGCTACTGCTGACTCTAGACTTGAACTACGCATCTGAAGTGCCTCATTTTCCTTTAAATCCTGTGTCTTCTCAATGAACATTTTCTCATTGTTGACTTTGTACTCGCTTATGAGGTTGAAGGCACGATGCTTCCTAGTTCTCCGCTCATCTGCCACCTCCATATGCAGCACATGGAGGGTCTCATTAGAAAGCACCACTATATTCAGTCCCATGTTCTTGATTGTACTCAGGATAATACGATCTTCGGTGGACTCTACACGAGTAGACCCATTTGGTAATGGTATAGTTCTGAGGTCTAAGTTCCTTACTAGCTCTGTTGCTTGTATTATCCCAGGTGTAAGGCTTGCTTGCTCCGTGCTCGCTTATCCGGTGCCCACCTGTATCCTACTTACTTGGATCTGTATTCTGCGAGGTCCCAATCCTCCATTTTCAGCAGTGGGACCCTTGTGAGCTGCAAGCCTTCAAAAGGGACCTGCTCAGGTAGTAGGGGTGTAGATATGGTGAACTTCTCAAAATCTGGGTCCTTCGTGACCTTTTCTTTTCCCTTCCACAGAGGGATATACTTAGCTAGCTTTGTTAGGGGTCCCGCTCCTTCAGTGTCAATATCTTTTGTTCCCTGGGCTTCTTCTGCCTCCAGGTCCACTATTTTCTCTGACTGCTTATCTTTATTCTGTTTCTGCATTTCAATATGCTTCCTGGGGGATGCCTGCACCAACACTGGATTTTTCTGCTTTTCCTTTTTGGATTGCTTTGAATTGGTTGGTTGGTTTTCTCTGGTAGGAGTAGGCTTTGGCCTAGGAAAACTTGGCATCATAGGCACAAGAGTCGAATCTTCCACACTTACAACTTCCGTGGAAGTTGCCTTAGAGGTAACATCACTAGTACTTATAGTTTAAGCAGGACTTGGTGTAAGAATTTTTTCAAGAATAAACTTCTAGTTTATCTCAGACAACTTGGAAAACACGGGGCTCACGACTAAATATTCCCAAGTGAATCGGTTCATAGGTGACAGACAACAAATTTCACTAACAATTTTGAGAGCGCAAAGTGTTCTCTGTTGAACCGACACGCGTAGTTTATAGGGATTTTTGAATTCAAATATGACCGTTTCCCCCAATTTTTGATAATAAATGTTGTTTTGGAGGCAGATCTTCAAAGAGTTTTTCCTTAAATGTCGCCACCCCGCTCCACTTCCCATCTTCTGGTCGCCAAGTCATGAACAGTAACTCTAACGGTCACTTTCTTGCTATGTTGTTCGACACCTTCCTCCATGGTGCAGCTTCCTACATGCAGCTTTATGGGTTGTATCTTTATCATTCTTTGTGTAGCGTGCTCACTGCGTTGTCCTTCAAACTAGGCAGTATATTTTATAGTCTCGCGCTCCCTTGCAACTGTCTGGAGCACTAAGACTATCCTGCTACCATATAGTCATTGCACAGGATCCACGGTATACAATTTTAACATGCTTCCATTCACTCTTCCCAGAAAGGGTTCCCCATTCAGCTTCGTGAGCTGAACTATGCCTCCATCTGTAATTTCTTTGACAATATATGGCCCTAACCAATGCATCTGGAATTTACCCAGAAATATAGTGAATTTACTATCATATAACAGGGCAAGATCATTAACTTGAATGTGCGAAGCTTGATGTGGTGATCATGCCATGCGTTTTTGCATTCCTTCTGTACTTCGTTGATGGAATCCTGCCAAAAATCGATTTTCCTTAAGCTCCATCAGATGTGCAAGCCATTCTTCAAAGGCCTCACAATCCCCCATATCTTTTAGCACTACTACGCACAGACTAGGTACAATGTACTCCATCGACATTACAGCTTCGACCCCATATAGTAATCTAAACGATGTTTTCCCTGTCATCTTCTTACAAGTAGTCCTATAAGCCCACAGCACTGCAGGTACGTGCACATCCCAGTCATTTCACTACACTTTGTAGATCTTCATCAGCGTGTTCTCTAAAATCTTATTAAAGGGTTCAATAGTTCCATTGGCCTGCAAGTTATACGGCAAACTCTTCTGATGGTAGACCTGGAATTCTTCAGTCAACGTGTTGATCATTTCGTTCAAAACATGCGTACCTCTGTCACTCATCAACACTTTCAGGCAGCCAAATCTGGTCAAGACATACTCAAACAAGAACTTTGTTGTCGCAGCTCCTGTACAAGCTTTAACTGGTTGTGCTTTCTCCCATCTGGTTAAATATTTTGTCGCGGTGATAATATAGTGCGCTCCTGTCTTCTTTCCTGGGGGCTAAATTGGCCCAACAAAATCAATTGCCCTTCGCGATGGTATGCCAGTTCTTTGACATGCATTACATGCCTTACAACATGCCCTGGAATCGTTGTGTAGTGTTGGCCACCATAGCCCTGCAGGAAAAATATTTGGCGCAGATGCCTTGCCTACATAATGGCCTCCTGCAACTCCCCCATGAGCTTCAACGAGAATGCTATCCTGCTCAAAGTCCAACAGATGTGTTCATAATATTTCATCAACACCCATCTTATATAGATGTCCCGCAATGACTAAGAAATCTATCGCGCGCACTACTAATTCCTTCTTTTGTTGGCTTGTATATCCTTCTGGTGCCATTCCCATAGTCAAGAAGTGAATAATATCTGCAAAGTGATTATTCGCTACACGCACTGCAAAGAGCTGCACATATAGAAACCCTTCCTACAGACTATTATGCTCCTCGCCTGTTTCGATCCGTGACAGATGGTCAGGTCTTGCATTTAACCTCCCTGGCTTCGCAATGACCTTAAAGTCATACTCCTGGAATAATAGAAACCATCTGCAAATCTTCCCCCCCAACACAGGCTTGTTGACCAGGTATTTCAAGGCAGAATGATTTGTGTACATCTTGAAATATCCTCCTAACAGATAATGCATAAACTTTTGCAGCGTGTACACCATGGCTAATCCTTCGTGCTCAGTCATTGAGTAATTCTTCTCGACCTTTGACAATTTCCTACTCGCGAAGGCTATAGGATGGTCCATTTCTCCTTCACCATCCTGTGTTAGTGCTGCTCCCAACACAATGCAAGAGGCATCCACATGTACATGAAACTCCTTTTTCCAATTAGGGAATACTAATATTAGCACGGTGACCATCTTTTCTTTCAATACATCCAAGTTGCGTTGACATTCTTCATCCCAACAAAATGTTGTGTCCTTCTTCAGTAGTTTCTCCATGGGCGCACTAATCTGAGCATAAGCTTTGATAAATTCTCTATAATATCTTGTATGTCCCAACATTGTGCGTAGCTGTTTAACATTCCTAAGGGCCTCCAGATTCACAGTTACTGCAATCTTTGCAAGGTCCACCATCAATCCTTGCTTAGACACCACGTGACCCAGCAAGATCCCAAAGGGAACACAGAATATGAATTTCTTTAAATTCACCGCGATCTGGTATCTGCGACACATATCCAACATCAAGCACAAACTTGTTATATGGATATTTTCTAATCCTAACATTGTCTAGTCATCAAAGTATAATTCCAATAACTTATGAATGAACTCCTTAAACGTTGCTATGACTACGCGGGAGAATATCACAGGCGCATTCTTAAGTCCAAATGGCATCACAGTGTATTGAAAACATCCCCACTCCATCACAAAGGTTGTTTTTCTCTTATCTTCTAGCGCGATCTTGATCTGATGATACCCTGAAAACCCATCAATGAAGGAATATGCCTCCATCCCTCCATCATTGTCTAATACTTCATCTATAAACAACGTTGGTAATGGGTCATGAACACATGCATCGTTAAGCTTCCATAGATCTACGCAAATCCTTATTTCTCATTTTTGTTTCTTTTCCTGCACCACCATCGGGCTCACCCAGTTATATTCTTCAACAGGTTCTATGATGTCTGTCTCCAACATCTTATCTAGCTCCTGGAAAACATTTTTCTTGTAATCGCCAATTATGCCCTTCAAATCCGAAAACCTAGTAGGGAAGAGATCATAGTATTCGAAAAGTAACTCAGTAACTTTATCCATAGTAGCATCGTACCAATACTATCCAATCTTTGTGAACTTCAGTTATGTTTCAGTGCCAATGTTTGCTTGTTTTGTCTTCAATGACGCGATGATGTTCTGGTTTTCTATTTGGGGGCCTTTGACTTACAATGCCCTTCTTCCTATGGAATATTATTTTTTCTCAGATCTTCATCTTCCTCTTTAGAGGTCACATTATAGAATTCTAGCACATGGCGTAGCTGGGTGCTCCAATTTGGTTGGGCCCATTCCATAGGTTTCGTTAGCGTTCTGAAGATAATGGCCTTAATTTCTTGCAGCGCTTCATCAATGCTTGTGAAGCGATCTTCAAAGCTGAAGGTCAATAAGAACCCTTCCTTCAACACATCCCATTCCATAGTACCATGGTGGAGCTTTGTTTCTAGATATTAGTTCATGGGAATTGTATCCAAAGTATGGCAAAAGATGTGTACCCACTCTTGCTGCGTTCTGTTCCCCATGCTTTAGTCCATTTTTCTAGGTGATCGCACGGATCATCCCTTCCATTATATCTCTCAGTCATCCCAGTGTTATCACGTCCAAACCATAGCTTCATCATTCTTTTGTAATCTCATCATCCAGCAAAACTATCCTTATGTGTACCCCACCATTGTGCAGGCGTAGCGCGCAATGCCAACTCTAATTATAGAAGTGGTGATCCTCCGGGACTTAGCGCTCAAATTCATCCAAAAACAGATCAACATTAATTAAACCATCATAATAGGGTAATTTCCTTACCTCTGAAAAAACACAGTGCAACGACTTCGTCATCATATTGCATCGCAATGTACATACTTCATGCAAGTGATTCTGCGAATGTTCTAACTCCTCGTCTGAATCATAGGTGCAGGAACTCTCTCGATCCCATATGTCATTGGATTGATCCAGTCCTGGTCTCGCATTTTTATCTTGTAGATTTTATCCAATTCATCATCACTTTTTTCATAATCACGAACTAGTTCAGTATATCGTGCCCCCTCTACAGGGTCCAACGGTACTACAACCCAAAGCGATTTTCTTTGAAATTACATTGTCCTCTTATTCAAATTGATGACTCCATTCAATTCAATAGCCCAGTCAATTCCCAGGATTCCGGGGTATGAGTTATTGTCATCGACAATTTCTATGACTTCAAAGTTGGCCATCACACTCACACCTTCTATACCAACTATTACCCCATATAATCATCCCATGGGGATGATTTTCTACTGGTTCATCATTCTGAGCTGAATCAGAGACCGATGTAGTGCATGTATCCCCATTATTTTCCATGATTGTTTTGGAAAAGAGTTTGTATCAGATCTCAGATCTAATATGACCTAATCCATCTCATAATCACCTATCTACACAGTGAGCCTCATCTCGTGCCTTGTTTATACCTTATGTTTGCCAATTTTTCGGACCACCCGGTGTCCCTCAGGGACCTTCTCCTTGCTGGTGCATTTGTTTATTAATTCTTGTAGACCTCTCGCAGCTTTCCTATCACACAATAGCTTTATGTAGGTCTCCAAAAACGTAGTGAGTACAGATGGATCAACTTCTACATGCGCATTGGTTTCTTGCACCTTGTTTTGGCTTCCTGAGATGGAGGCCTCAACAAAGCTCTTTTTTCCTTCCATAAAATTTTCCGTAGCACACTCTAGATCAAAGTCGGCTTCTTTCTCTAGCGCTTTACAGATCCATCCTTCTTCTTTAGGTTGTTTACCCTTATCATCGCCAGTTGTTATTCCACTTCTCAGCACTATATTCATGCATTGGTCCTCCTCGTGGGGCTCAGCTCTCATCATCTATAAGTTCTGTGTAGGCTGATGAGGTTGTGCTTTCTTCTCTTGCATCTTAACTACCAGCATCGGGCACTCTTCTATAGTACGGTCAAACTAACTACAATATTGACATGACGGGCATGTCTGATTCTGGCACTCTCACACATAGTGCCCTAGTTGTCCGCAGTTGTAGCAGATAATCTGACCACGAGCTCTACCAGGTCCTCCTCCTCTATGGCCTCATCCTCGACCCTGATAACCTCTGCGC
Organism: Pinus taeda; assembly: GCA_000404065.3. Taxonomy (NCBI): domain Eukaryota; kingdom Viridiplantae; phylum Streptophyta; class Pinopsida; order Pinales; family Pinaceae; genus Pinus; species Pinus taeda. Next base: position 101,844 of record APFE030790963.1, read on the forward strand.
GCTCCATCGGCACCCGTGATGTAGAGGTCGAGTTTCTGCTTGGATCCTCTATGTAGGTGCTCTTTCCATCATCAACTCATAGCTTCGGCAGTGGCACTTATCATGGCCCACATATTTGCAGAAGTTACAAAACAAATGTTGGGGTGTCTAAACAAACTTTTGAAACAAATGGAAGTTATTCGTCACATGTTGTCCAGCAACCTGACAAATAGTGCATCATAGCACAGCCCCCGTGCTCGGACCTGCTAGGGCTTCTAGCTTCAGGGGAATTCCCCCCCTGTAATATAGTTTGCTTACACTGGACAATGATCTTTATCGTGCCCCTGGCTCTTACACTTCAAACACCAGACTTCTATGTGCACTTTTGGTTTAGTCTCCTTGTATTTCTTCAAACTCTATAGTTCTAGGTGTAGGATCTGTAACTGAGATTGGATCTGTTGTACCCCCAAGGTCTCATCTTGAATAGGGGATGCATGTAACCTCAACGCGATTTCCAAGGCTTCTACCTATGTTCCTATCTTATGTTGTGGCAGAGAAATTCTCAGGTGGGGTAGAAGTGAAACTATAAACCATTTGCGATGCCGACTATCTGTGAGTTCCATGTTAGCTTCTCGAATATGAAACTTCAACCTTTAATCTAATTCCCAAGGCATCTCATCGACCCTCATCATGATTTCTTTGAATTCGATTACTAACTGTGAGCCCGACTTAAGCTTACTAAACTCCTTATTTAAAGCTGCCTTGGTCTCTGCTAGCTATGTAAGAGGATTATCAGAACAATACTTAATATACCAAGTTAGCACATGATCCTGCAGAGTGGTAACCAACTATGTTTTCTTTATATTTTCATCAATAATCTGTTGCGCTCTCCACACAGCATTTGCAACAAACCAAAATTTCTTTGTATCTTCACTTCCTATGCCCTTGAAAATCGACAGCTTCATTGTGTTCGCCATGTTGAATGGTGGTGGTGGAGGTGGAGGTGTGGGTGAAGGTGTATGCGGTGGAAGTGGAGGTGGAGGTGGAGTGGACAGATGATTTACTTGAGGAAACCCCTGAGTGATTAGTTGAACAGCACTTCACAATGGAGTCTGTTCCGCCCCTTCGTCGTCACTTACAAGAGGTTCAGTCAATGGACTATACTTTGGTCCTAATCCTTCATCATTTCTAAATAGTCATCCACTTCGCGTAGATACGAACATCAAGGTAATGGCATCACCCATTTTTCACACAATAGCATTTTAATCCACGTATTCAAAGATCTTAAGTAATTACCTCACGGTCCTTTGAAAAATCTTCACTCTTCTTCATTGTAGCTGACTGAGGTATCATTTGCAAATTATGTAAAAAAACCTCCTATAATTTGATTGAGCCATTGATCAACAGCCTGCATGATCTTATTTTCAAAGGCTTCTAACCATCACACTAATTCTGGAGTCCACACTATCAGATTATCGAGCTTCCACCTTCCTTGGTTATCTGTCAATTTAGTCAACCACTCATACAATTCAATGGGGAAGGTGCAGAAGAAAATCTCATGTATCTCCATATACAGATACCTATTCAACCATTCTTCCTTCAACGGGCGTGGGTTCCTATTTTCTTGTGCTAGGAGCTCATGAATATTTTGATCCAACCAATTTTCAATTTCCTTCTTGGTCAGATTCCAATGATGCGACCTCACACATCTCCTTAAGCGGATCCCGGTCCCGGCAATGAAACCATTTGTTGGCTTAGGGGATCTTGACCCAGGGTCGAAATTATTTGTGCCAACCAACAAAACGCTACACTACTGGCCCTTTCAGCAACAACCTGCATAGCGCAGGCTGCAGCCTTACCCAAAGCAGTATGGGGGGATGCAAGAACCAAGTTTCTACATCTAGAGACTAGTGTGATGTCTTTAGCACCTCAGATCTTCCTTCACGCAGATCAGTAAACTCTTAGGGAAAGTTGCTGCAACTTTGTTAAAACAATCTTCAGACCTTCGTGAAGGTCTACGATCAGTCTTTGCGGACCTTTAACAGTCAATTTATCCACTTATGTGCATCAAAGACCAACCCTAAATTAGTGTTCATGCAGATCTACTTAAGTTATTAGTAAACATAACAGAATTCATTAGAGTCTTCACGAAAGTACTTAAATGTGCATTGCGTACATGATTAAGAATTATTCAAGAGAATCGTGCAACATTCGATCAATATTCCATAAAACACATTATTCATCGATAGCATATAACATTAACAAAGATAAACAGAAATACGCAAGAATTCTTCTGAAAATATCTTTATTGATCTTCAATTTAGGATTACAGACGCAAAACTGCCTTGCGCACACAGCTGCAGGGGTCCACGCACTCAGCTGCGAACTCTACCTAGGCCTCCGTGCACTCAGCTGTTGAGTTTTTCCCTTCATATCTAAGTGCAGGAAGTAGAGCCTTCCTACCCTAGACTTCTTCACTCACCCAATTCTCTATATTCTTCTCTTTTCTTTGTTTCCCCTTTCGTTCATTGAGACTCGCTATTTATAGACTTTTTCATACAATGCCATGGTCCATGGACCATGGGTGAATCTCAAAACCGACTCAAACTTTACATAAAACAAGGGGCTAATCCCCTTTGACTCCTAATCATCTACGCACTTCGCATCCACAAATCGCGGATACTTTACATTATTTACACAAAATGTACCAAAACTTGGGTTATATTAACCCAAAAATTGACCTAGGGGACCCCATCCCAACACAGATTAGGAGTTGGGAAGCTCAAACTATTATGGTTAGGTTTGTATATAATCAAGCGTGTATTGGCAAAAGGAGCCTATGAACTGGCTGAATTTGATGGAATTTCTTTGGTGTAACCCCAAAATAGGTTGTACCTAAAAAAATACTATGCTTAGGACATCTTTTGCATAGTCACTATGTACATCTTGTATGGGTTTTCTAGTGTGTTTACAATGTGGTTTTCTATAGTTTTCTACAGCTTCTGCTCATCTTGAATTTCATTTTATTTGCATATGTTGGTATTCCCTCAGCTATATGTTGGTTATGTTGATGCCACTAGTTGTAATACTAATAATCTTTCGTTCGCAACGTGGGAAATCTATGCTCCTGATGATGAGTTAGTGAGTCTACAAGGGATTTGTATCAATTGCTCAACTAATAACATTTTGAGTGTAGTGTAGTGATCGAATTTTTATATGATGTTATTTCACGTGGTATTCACTATTTAGTTGTCATAATTGATTCACAACTTGTGGTACAACATTTAAATAGCGTATATTCGGTTAGGAGTCCAACATTATTACACATGTTTTTAAGGGTTTGCCTCTTAGAACGACATTTTGATTACATCCAATATCAACATGTTCCTAGGAGTCTTACTATGTTAACAGATGCATTAGTGAATTATGTATTGGACAAAAAAATTACAACACATGTAAATACACAAACCATAATCATACATTGTGAAAGAGAGTAGAATAAAAGTAGATAACATCCATTGGTAGAGAACTGTATATAATGTTTGTTTTTACAAAAATTGTGTCTGAGACACATATGGCCACACAGCCTATAATATCAACATACATGTGGAAAAAATATGGCTCAAAATCCTCCTAGGCGACTAATCCCTATGATGATCCTAATAACATAAAATCGCCCGAGCAACCTTGTAGAGCATATGACTGATATGCTTTGGCACTCCTATGGTGTATCACTACATATGGATAGGGACCTCATTAATCCCTGTGTCTGGTACACTGTGGGTCAAACCCTCAAGATGATGCTCAAACTCAGTGAATATCTCCGCGGTGTCAGGTTCACCCATCTCTTCCTCTATCCCTATAGCCTTAGCCTGAACAAGATGTGATTTTGCTCGATGTTGAATAAGTGACATGCCTACTGGTCGCACACGTCCAATATTTGCATGTAAAAAACCAATAGGAAGTCTCTGATACATTAAAAAAAAAAAATTATAAATTCCAAAATGACTTTGTTTACATGCATCACCCCATTGGTCGCCTTTGGGTAAGACAAGCTCTGAGCCTCCATAGAAATCAACTCTAGCATATGGGTAGTCCTCAATCATGATTAGCTTCTTTCGCAACCATCTAAAGAAAGTAGGGGTAAAACTCATTGTAGGTGTGCCCCTATGATGAGACATCATATCTACCCATTACCTCATACAAGGCACCCTAGGTACCGAAAACTCACAAAATATTTGTTGAGGACGAAGTAATGGTATCCTCTCCAAGGAAATGGATATAATGATAGAACCATACCCAAAGTTATTAGGTCATCCTATCCTTTTCCAATTGAGTTGTTCCTTCAGGTTCATAGAACCCCTTCACACCAATTAAACATTGTCTGCTCCAAGCACTCTAAAGCATATTGCATCTGAGTCTTGGTGGCTAAGTGCAAAGCAGCATTGCTAGTTAGCTGGGCAATAGGTAAAAGGATTGTCCTGAGAGGAAGTCATACCAAATCCTTTATCTCTAGATTCCCATCCTTGGTTATTTCAGCAAGTGATAGATAATGAACAACAATGTAATCCCTCACTGGCTCCCCACATTTCCTGATACTAGATAGTGAAATGGGATCTCCTCTTTGTGACGGCCCTAACATTAAATAGATGTCATCAACATCTATCATGACAGTATGTACCCCAAACCTAAAGTATTATCCTTGTACATCCCAGAATTTGACCAAATACTCCAACAACTCTAATTGGGCCCTCATGCCCAGAATCATGAAAAACTTGAGAAGCCCACAGTTTCTCAAAGCCTAAATTGTTGTTGGGTCATTGGCAGCAATCATATTTGAATTCTCATTCTCTTTCTCTCTAGGTCAAATAAGTCATTTCTCTATGGTGAATGTCTGCAAAATGACATGATAATACACATAAGTTTATCCATTTAATAAAAATTGGGAGAAAAATCATTTGAAAACCAAATTTTTCAAAACCATCTACACTCATCGCACTATCTCTTTCTTGGATAGAGCGACCCATCACACTCACCCTCACTGATGAGTGCGCTGGGTTGCCTTTCCCAATGTTATCTTTATTTTCCCATCGCACCTAATGATATAGGAAGGTTCTGACATGCTGAGGGCGCATTTCAAAACCTAAAAACTCAAAAAAAAATCTCCTAAAAGATGCATGAAATGAGAAACGGAAACTTTTAAAATGAAGAGCAAAGATAGATCTCTTACATGGAACTGACGATACTCGAAATGGTCCACCATATTGGCTTGAATCAGTTGCAGAAGATTGAAGGTAAAAACCCACTCAGAGCTCACTCAACTTGGTAAAAATGGAAATGGTAAGAAATGAATTACTTTTTCACTATTTGTGGTCAAAATTAGTTATTATTTTAATATATTCTCATTTTTTTTAACATTTTGACCTAATTTCTATTATGTATCATGTATTTTTAATCTTTTTGTGGTCTTTTGAGAAGGTTAAATGTCAATTGAAGGAAGTGATACAGATTATAAGTTGAAAATAAATTCATTTTGATCAAAGAGTACACTTTTATCACTTTTTTGGGCTCGTTAAACTTACGAAAAAGGAACCCCCTAGAGTCCTCTTTCAGATCTTTTCAGACTCCCAAAATATGAAAAGATTGTCAAGCACTTGTCTTTTCAAACTAATTAAAGTAAATGAAAAGATTTCTATCCAGTATAAGTTTAACCCTCTTCTGGACTAGGATGGACTATTTACAAAAAATGAATACTTTAGTCGAACATGACTAAAAGGTTCTCTTGAGTATCATTTTATGCCTTTTCAAACTCAAAAGATTAAATTTACGAAAAGGAACCTTTGGAGTTTTATTTTTTGCCTCTTTTTCAAATTCTCTAAACATGAAAAAGGAGTAGAGTTACACTTTCACTAGACTCGTAAAATTATTATAACACTGATGGACTCGTCAAGCATGACAAGACCGAACCACTCCTTCTTAGCGTTCATTAAAAATACTTAGAAGGATTCATCAAAAGGATGAACTTATAGATCAAGCATACATTATCCTCCTCAAGAATGTCAAAAATAAAGAGGCATTGACTAGAAATGGTTAAGAAATTAGGAAAACATGGAATTTTACCTAATAATGGTAGTGATTCTCTTTTGAACATGACACTCTTTCACTTCATCTCTGAGACTGCTTGGGATGGGGAATCCACTTGCCTCACTATTGTATACACCTCCATTATGGGTATTTGATTCAATGTTACCAAATCTAATCAATGTCATCGATATGTTAAAGAGAAATTCCACCCTCAGTTAACATCTGCGACAATACCCCTAATCCTTACTTCATGTTTGTCGCTCCTGAACCAGCTCTGCATCACTACATTCTATATCAAATCTTGATACTTTCTTTATGTCATTGATGAGGGATACATCAAGGCCCTCTTGTAATGAGTCACTTCCTGTCGACATCAACACATTATCCAAGAAGTTGACTTAGAAATTCCTTCAGTGCCTTGGAACTTGCATACCTCAATGGCAGGTTTCCTCACTTTTGGGTGATAGGTTCTCATCATTTGCCTTCAACTAGAAGATTGTATGTGGTGTTTAACTTCAGATCATTCATTCACATCTCATGGATTGTACTGTAGTATCTTGAGAGCCATTATCATTATTTGTGGTTCCTCTCACATTTGTTAAAAGCTTACATCATTGGCTGGTAATTAGATGGTATCTACCATGTTCAAACCCAACTCATTTATTCACATGATTAGACTGTATTATCGAGTGACAAGGTAGAAGACCCAGGATCTAGTTTCATCCATCTAGGCTATGTTTTCAAGATTCATACTAGATCACAGAGTATGATGGATATGATCGTTCAAAAGGTCATCCAAGCACGGGTCCACCATTTTTCATCAGTGGACGAGACATTTTGATCATTTTACATGTAAATATTGGCTTATGTGTTGAGTATAGGTATGCCTACCTCAACAATGAAATGTTGATGATTATGTATTGTAACAAATGGTCTCAACCAACCTTTGCTTGATCTAGACTTGTCACAAGGTAAAGCACTTCAGTCCTCAACCACTGCTTCTAACTTTGTACTTTAGGGGACAATATGTTACAATTCATTTTGTTTCATTTACTCAAATGGCTTGGAAATAGGATCAATTAGTATCCTTAACACCTTGTCATTATCTCTTTGCAAAGCCTCAAGCATTACTTCTCCAAAAAGTCCAAAAATTATGGATTTATCAGCTTGAAAGTTCATTTTTTGGCCCATCACACCCTATCTTCTATGCCACCTACAATGGTTGCATGTTGCATAACTAGGCACATGCACTGACCAGCGCAAGTTTCCTTTGCTGCAAGTGCGTTGGTTCTAGAATTTCGGGAAAAATAAAAAAATTAATTACAAATCTTATATTTCCAAAAGCTTCTAATGGGGTTTTAACCATTTACTATTCATTGAGATCTCAAACTCCTATCCTAGAGGTCTTATTTATTATCCCTAGAGCTTATCCTCCCTCATATGTGGGTCTAATTCGTAGATTGATAAATCCTAAACTACCCCATTTACGCTATAAATTTATTGCCTCCCATAGAGTCTTGATTAAATTTTTGAGACTCTTAGTTGTGCCCTAATGTTGTTTCTTTTCACCTAAGGATTCATTACCATCCTTGAGCTGATATTGAAAGCTTTCTTTGTCGCTAAGGAAAATTTTCGTGGGAGACATCTACATTGCCTAAGAACTGCAAAAGAGTTCTAATATTCTCCTACATTTCATTAATAAAAAAAAAAACTTTGTTTTCCTATACTTATGTCTATTTTAAGCATATGTATTTCAATGCCCTCTTGAATCATTGATTAGATATATTAACCTATGCCATGTATATATTGTAGTTCTCTCGCTTGTTATAGTTGTTTTTCAAGTTCCATTTATAGCGTTTGAAGCTGGAGCTAAAGTTCACAAGTAGGGAGAATAGGAGAACTTTCATTGGACTCTAAGTAGGTCTTTCCTCCATACTCTAATTTCTTTAAGGAAAACACAAGTATTTTGTTTTTGTTGTTTCTATATCAAGCCACTAGATCTAGGGAGTTCACTTATATCTACAGCAGAGAATTTTTCGTCAAACACATGGCAACTCCAACAGTATTTCGTCTTCATGATTCTAGAGTTGAGCATGCATATTTTGATCCAGAGTTGGTCGAGAAAGAGCATTTACCTCGAGGTGCCTTATTAATGTATGGAAATATGTCCTCTAAGCCCCAGTTAGAAGTTTGGGAATTCAATGTTTTTAAACTTCCAACAACACTCAAAGGAGTTATGGATATCATATAAGCAATGCCTCATGATGTCCGTCCAATAAGTATGTTTGTTAGTGCAATAAGTGTAATTTCTACACTCCATCAAGATGTCAATCCAACATAAATGTAGGGAAATAAAAAGTGAATTTATGGTGTTTATGGCATCATTTGGAGGTTAATGCAATGAAATGTGAGATTCTTCACATCTTCATAGTTTTGTTGTTATGTTCCAAGTTGCTTTCCATGTTGTTGTTGTTACTAGAATTGATGGAAAGGATTGGATTTCAAAGGATTCTTTGATGGTGGGGAAGGAATATTTTCGCTTCCATTCCCAAATTGTTGCAGTTTAGAAGGAGATAAGACTGAGGTCATGAAGTATATGAATGTTTAGACAATCTAAATATATTTTCCTAGTTACCATCCTACTACCATCACTTTGTGGTAGGATTTATAATAACATATGAAACGAGTCAGTTATCTACACAAATTATGGTGACATGAAATATGTTATCAGATATTTGATCACTCTGAGTTTAAGGAAGTATTATTTTAAATGGGTTCGTGAGTATAATCATGTCTGGAGAAGCATTTCTTATATCCCCAGCCTTAGTTATTTTTGCAATTGCATCCACTCAAGGAGTACAAAAAGAAGCCCAAGTCAAAACAACATGAAGAGGATAATTGGGAGACAATATATTTACATTTCAAAGTCAATTTGAGACAATAAAATTGCACGTGTCTTTGGAAATACCAACTATAGTTGTGGATGCATTATTTTCTATTTTTGGTCGTGATTCTTTGATTAAGGTGGTTGTGGCAATAGAAACAGATGCACTTCTAAACGAGTACTTTATTAAGAAGAATCTCTACCCAAATGTTCATTTTTATCCATGCTTCATTTACAAAGCACTAGGTTTTCCAACTAAATTCTTATTGATCCTATTTTCCATTCCATGTATTATTGGTGACCTCAAGAGGTTAGAATTAGGGGTATTTCCTTATCAGAGAGTTTGTGATGGTGGGACTAGCTTGTTGCCATACCGCAATGAGATTCACATGGTTGTTTTGGAACATCTTTTGGCTTTGCAAAATGTAGCCTTGGACTCCAAGTTAACCACTACAACCCTAGACTCCAAGTTCCAAGGTAGGCATATCCACACAGCTCCAAGTAAAATTTCTGGACATGGGTTTTGTTCCTAGAGTTGATGACATGGTTTCATGTTATCTAGATTGTATCCAGGTCGATTGTGCATGCCTCCAACTCATGATCAATGTCTCAGTCAAAATGTGTCAGGCATGAAGGAGCAACAAACTTCAAACATTGTTTTCAAATAAATGAATAAGAATATAAAAAATTTGTGAAATGGGTTTTGTTCAAAACACCCCCAATTAGGCTATTCGAAGGAAAATTCTCCAAAAGGTGTGTGGATTGAGAGATATGCATGGATCTTTCAAGGGTATATTTCTAGTTGTGGTTGATGACAAGTTGTGTCCCAAACAAAGTAATCAGATAGTAAAGGAACCAGCTCCATCCTAATCTCAAATTATTGTATATTCAATGAATAATCTATAATCATATATTTAGTTTTTCTTCAACCAAGATCCACCAAGAATGCTTAAAAGAAAATATATGCAATCTACCCAGGATTTGATAGTCCATAATTAGGGGAATTGGTTTCAACTTGTCCCCTTTCTCTTTTATATAAATGTATGGACTAAGGGAAGGTTAGGGGGTTGTGATTGTTGTAGTGAAGATAGTTGTAGATATGTAGTAGACTAGATTGCAGAGATGGGGTTGCCAAATATTTGTATTTCAAAGTCAGACCATTTAGAAAATTATTGATGACAAATATGTAACTCTGAAATCATTGTTGGATTAATTCAAATGTTGATTTTTGGTGTTGAGATCATCAGTGATGTAAATCGAATTTTATGCTGTAGCTTCATCCATAGCATGGCACTAGTTGGGAGGGCCCTCCAACTCGGCCCACACTACCCCATTCCTTTCCTTTTTGTAATGTAGTATAACTTAGTTGTTTTTCTTTGTACTGTAGTAGATATGTAGCTTACTAGATTGCAGAGAGGGGCTGCCAAATATTTGTAGTTCAGAGTCTAACCATTTAGAAAATTACTAATGACAAATATTTAACTCTCAAATCAATGTTGTAATAATGCAAATGTTGATTGTTGGTGTTGAGATCATCGATGGTGTAAATCGAATTTTATTTTGTAGATTCATCCAGAGCATGGCACTGGTTGGGAGGGCCCACCAACTCGGTCCATGTTGCCCCATTCCTTTCCTTTCTATAATGTAGTATAACTTAGTTGTTTTTCTTTCATTTCAATAGATAGATTGTGTTTTTGCTTGAATACACCATTTCTTTATTATTGAATGTCTTGTTTATTACAATTGTTGCTTAGTTGCATGGGTACTATGGATCATTGAAGGGAAATTATACATGCTACATCCCTCTTGGTATCATAACCGTTTGGTTCAATCGTTGCAACAAACTTGTGTCCTGTCAAGTATGATTTTGGGGGCTGATTTCTAAAGGGACCTTGTAATGAAGCCCCAAATATCATACATATACTAAATTTACTTTCTGTATGAATGTGTTTCTTTTTCCTTCATGTAGCACAGGTTAGAAAGCCTACTAATACACTAAACTCTACACTTACAGTGCAGCATCTGAAATTCTATGAACTCCTAGTCAATAATTTATTCTAGAATTATTAAGCAATTAACTTGACGAACAATGTTTGCTTGAATGATGTATTTTTAATGTTATTTTTCTTCCATTTTGCATTAATTACTTAAATTAGGGTTTATCTTGTGCCATATCAAAATTACAATATATTTTACGTACTCGTGTATCTTATTATGCAAAATTTGTCATTAAGTATCTATCAAAGGAACTATATTTCATCATTTGACCTTAAATCTCCTTGAATTGAAAGTTGTTAGGGTTTGATCATAGAGTGAATTCTCGCTCCTCCCTCTTTTTCCAAGTTCCTCTTCCATTGACCTCATCCTATTGACTCCATTTCCCCATTTGGTTGAAGACATTAGTCCTTGTGTGTCAACCAACATAGATTTTCCTTTTTCCTATATTTCATGGTAAACTAAGGTTAGAGTTTGGTTAAATATATATTTAATAGCTTAATTTCACCTATATGATATTGTTTGATGTTAGTACGTATTAAAGGAAATAAAACCAGTAACATAAGTTCAGATTTTTGAGGTTACTGAGACCTCTTCTAACTAAATTATTTTGTAAATAAAAACCCATATAAACAAGGTGGCTATACTAGACTTTTACATGATACAACATGGAAAAATAAAAAATATTGCTAGAGATGTAAACAAAAAACCGGTAAATCATAACAACTAGTGATCATAACCTCCAGGAAGTTGTGGCTATTGGTCACCATTCTCATCCAAGGAAAAGGAGATGTTGGTTTATCTCTTATCCAAAATAGTAAATTTGTGATCTATATTATCGTTTTTGTCCTCCAGATCTACCAATCTACTTGAATTATCTTTTTGAGTGTCTACACGACTAGTGAGTGCTAAACCCATAATCATTTTGGTATGGCAACAAACATTGACCACTTGCATATAATAAGAAAATCACAACAGGGTATAAGTCTGTGTATCAGGGATCCAATCACGAGTATCAGCATCAACATGCGGGTCCAGAATGAAGTATTGATCATGGCACACTTCGGCTTCCACTCATTCAATTTTTGCAAGACCAGTTCTAGAATGATTTCCTGATATTGAACCATGGAATCATTAACTTAGGCTTCAATGAAAATTTGTGAGGTGGAGACAACATAGCGATCCATCTGGGAAGAGATAAAGGAGCGCTCGTGCATACCCCCTGTGTGTCCAATAGTTGGTATGCCATGAGGCATGGCTAAATGAATGATGAAAGAGCATAGTAAAGATAGAAGGATAGAGGAATATAACATAGGAGTCAGAGGTGGCATGGAGGGATGACCAAGTGGCAGAGGAGTTCATGTGAGACAAGTAAAGCCTGGAAGAAGTAGCCGAATAGATTGAAGGAGGTTGATATGGAGATCCTAAAAGGGTAGAGTAGTTGACGACTTGTCCAAAGTGGAAAGGAAAGGCCTAGATGAAGAACTAGGTAATCCTGAGAAAAAGGATATCCGCAAAGGTTAGGGAGAGATAGAAAATGCAAAATAAATAACACACAATAGGAGAATATGCATTGAGAGAGGGTTTGAATCAACAGAAGAATGCATGGCACCAAATATGGAGCCTTTTCATAAAACCTAGGAGAGATATATGAATCCAAAAATCAATGAGCCCACAATTGAATAGAACTTTGCGAAAAGAAATAAAAAAGAAACAAAGTCGAAGAGATAACTATTACCAAATGTGGATAGATGTCCATGGAGAGGCCAAGTCTAAGTACTCTAATGGACACTAATGAGGAGAATTTTGTATATATAAGCACAACTCCATCAATTCACAACATGATTAGCTTTGAGAAAAATGCATGCTTTGGATTGTTGATTATTGCCAATGTTAAGAAATTGAGCATCAATAGCTCCATAATTCAGAGGTAAAAAGCAATAATTACTCTTGTTTAAGAGACGTCGAGAAGGAAATTGGGGCTTAGAATGCCAAACTTTTGAATTATGTGTGATTCCTTAGAGAAATTTAATTGTTTGGTAGAAGTTCCCATGGCGGCCTTCCTGCATACACAATGATAACATAAAGCATGAGAAAACAAAATTTCAATTATGGTTCGAATGTGGAGAGAAGCAGTGCGAATGCCAACTAAGATGTTCAGTACTCTCATATGCATCCTATAGTGATTGAATGGTGTCTCCCCTGATACCAATTTAGTTCAATACCAATGATAGGGCCAAAGTGCATGAATTGTACTATGTAGGGCAGGAGTCGTAGCCCCCTTTCATGCGTGTTGTCATCATTTCAAGGCGGGGAGGAAATGTCTGCTCTTGGGCACTCTCCTTGGGGGAATTACATCTATTAATGTTCAAAAGGAAAAATCTAACATTTTAAACATTTCCCGCCCTATTTTTAAGGTTGACATCTAGGATTCGTTTGTTGTTTTGTGCATTTTCATTTTTTAGAAACTTAGTTTTGGCCTACCTCTTGTTTTGATCCATATTAGATCATGCTATCCTCTTACATAAATAATCATTGTGTCTTAATGTGCCACCTTTATTTATTTCACGTCTTGGGATATAGTGTTTATCCTAAGTATTTTCTAGAGTTTATAGATCCTGTTTTCTTCCATCCTACATTATCTCTTTTGTGAGGTGTCAAGGTGAGAGAAATTGAGGTGTTTTCATAATTTTATTATATATTTGTATCATTGGAAGATGAATGTACAATACAAGAGACTATGACTTGAGGCATTTCCTATCAAATTTCTTGTCTTTCATACTATATTTTTGTTTTCTATATTTTATCATATCATGATATTGTTTATCATTCATCTGGATGCTCTTAGAGTGGAAAAAGTAGAGGAATCAATGCATATGACTATTTTTACCAATAGTACCTAGTTTAGAAAATTGGAGTCTAAAACATTTCGAGAGAAGTTTGAGGCATTAAACAACATTTTTGGGGGTAAATCCTTCCCAATTTAGTAAAACACATTTTTTTCTTATTCTACACATAGAGGCCTTTCCAACAGTGCAAGAGTTGTTTCAATCAAAGTTCGTATGCAAATGTTATGCCACTCAAAAATTGACCTTCCTATTTTGACCACCATAATTCGAGAGGATGCTATGTTAGCCCCATTATTGATGGAAAAGGATATAACCACATGATCATGATGAAGAGGAATCTAGAAGAGTTAATGTTTTAACTCTAGTTAAGATTTGAAATAGTCAAACCTAACTACTAGCAAGTTGTCAAATTGTGTTATAACCGGGCCACTGGAAGGAAAAGGGGTTCCATTCTTTTCAAGTGCATTTATCTCCATAAATTAGCAGAGTAGTCGAGTACAAAAAAGATATGTGTGTATTGTAGTATCCCATGAGCCACAAGCCTTACTTCTCTTTAGAGAAAGAGAGTGGAGTGGGCTCACCTTTCAACTAGTTTTTCTCCTGAAAGGGTTTCCAAGGATATTTGTGTCAATTGTGATTTGTGAATTTCCAATTTTTTTGTTATATATTTTATGCATAATTATAATTTTCATGCATACGTAATAAACAACAATTAACAAATCCAGAAATCTAAAGAGAAATAAACCATCACAGTGTAGATTTATGATTTTCTAATATAATTTAGTAGATTTGTTGTGACAAACTGTCCAATGGAATATCCACAGTAGTTTACACATCATATTGGTATCAGAGCAAGTTTCTTTGGTTGTATTGTGGGGAGTTGCAAAGGATTGGCATGTCAATTGAGCTGAAATTCACAAAACCCCAGTCATGGTCAAAAAATTAGTGAATAACCCTCTTGATCCTATAGAGGGGAGGTTTTTGCAGCTAGAAGCACAGGTTGCAGATATAAACCATAATGTGAGCCTCCTCATGGTGGCCTTTGTTGAAAATCTAGGGAAAGTAGGATTGATGTCATTCTTCTTAACTTGATAACTATTTGTGAGGAATTTTAATTTTCTTCTTAGCACAATCTTCTCTTTGACATTATTAGAGTGTGTGTTTCTTATTTCATCAAGTAGCTACCAAAACCAAAGAGACAAGAACACAATATGTTTGGTTTTCTGCCAGGGCCAAAACCTCTCCCTCTTGGAGAGGAAAACCCACACACAATTCTTCTTATAGAGATTCTATTTGACAAATACCAAGACCTTAACCCTTGACCTACTAGGCCACTCCAAGACTAAGACACCAATCCTCATCTTGGAAACTACTGAGATAATCATCATTGTTGCACCATTGAGGTCATTATTGTTTCACCATTGTTGTTCCTTTACCTAGATCATTTCTACATTCTTCTATGTTATCATCATCATGTCTTCATCGATGCATTGAGGTCTTAATCATGCCCTTGTCTTCACCAAGATCATTATGTCGATACCATAACTGTGTACGGTATGTTGAGAGAGTATTGTTGTGGGATTACTATTATGTCAAGACAGTGATCAGTGTATCATCTTCATATTCTTCATAACAAGCATACTGAGACAATGATCAGCACTAAGATCTATGTCATTACATCTATAACGAGATTTTGATTGTGGTATTTCCTTGCACCCTAGACTGTCACCACCAGGGAGGAGAAGACTGTAATCTGCTTACTGAAATTATACCCGAAATAGTAGGGGTATCCGAGATGTATCCTTGTATAATGCAAGGTTCAGATTCATGTACCCATCCGAGAGGATCGGAGGTCCTATACTTACCCAAATTTTCAGAGATCCGAGACATTGTTCTCCTTCCTTGATCCAAGATTCTTGTAATTACTGCACCCATCCGAATTTCAGAGAGGAATCAGAAATCTTGCTTTTTTGTGGTGACCCTAACTGCATATATATACTAGTTAGGTCTCTATATTTGAGCTGACATGACAGTGTGAAGTGTTGTGCCCTTTTATTGAGCTGACATGACTTTATTTAGTATATTTAATTCAATTCAAGGCCGACATGACTGCTCTCTTTATCATTTTTCTTGTTGTCTTCTTCATGAGGATTGTGTTGGTCTTGGAGGGCTAATCTAGTCATTAGATAGACTTATATACATTACATATATGCTCAAGAAGAGCTCTTTGACTCTGACTTTCCTAGACCTATGAAATGAGCAAGAAACCCATTCTCATAATTTAAAAATAATGTTTCTTTTTCTTCACAAGTACAAAGATCAAAATTACATTTGTAAATACCAAAGCTAGTTACACTTTTTTCAACGCTCCCTCTTAACTAGGGAGGTATTTATAATGGTACTTGATCATTCTCAATCTAAATAATTTCTCATAAGAAAAATTGAATCGTTAATCCCATCTGTATAGCATAATATCAATCGGCATTATCATAGTGCAAGGCCTTGACTAACAGTTCCATCTCTCCATGAGACCATGAGCTACAATGATGGCGAGACCAATGATTTATAGACACCTTCATCATTGTCTCTCAAGGTAGATACCTGCCCGGGTGTTCACTGAGTATAACCTTCTAGGACTATTCTTGTCTTGGGTTCCCAACCCTCAAAGAATATCGATCCTCTTGCCTACTCTTGCCTTGGATGCCCTACACATCCTCAAAGAGTATCGGAGGCCAGATGATTTACCCAGTCCTCCCATTCTTTCTTCCCAAGTGAAGACAAGAATGTTGTGTCTACCATGTGTCTACATTTTCGCTCATAGCCTTCATCTAGACTTACGGTTGTTAGTCTTGATCTAGTGCGTGACACATGACATGAAAAAACACAATTGTCACTGCTTTGTAATCAAGGGTGATCCTAATTCAAACTCCCTCTTGATCAGGGACCTGTTAGAGCTCCCTCTTAGCTAGGGACTCTTCTATATATTCACAACTTTTTCTTTGTGGGTCCTTTAGCTGCTTGATCAACTTCTCTCCTTGATGTCATGAAATTTAGTTGAGCTTCTTCCTTGGAGGGCAATAACCATTGATCACTTTGCTTTTTATTTCATCATGTCATTCATTTCTTCATGAAAGGTGACTTTCTTCGTACATATCTAGAACCTTCTTCATATGGATACTTCTTTTCTCTGCATGCTTCTTTCAGGAGTTCCCATCCATCGCATAAATGTTGGTTGCACTTGTACTTACAAGTATTGTTCGAGTAGCCCTGCATTATCCAGATATTATTCAAGAAATCAAAACATCATATTACATTAAATCATACCTTACAAGATGGCTCTTCATCATGACATCTTTATGTAGGTATCAGCATCCAACATACATGTTAACATATCTCCCAAATATATCCATTATCAACGGTCTTCATTCCTTTCAGAGTTTCATCAGAGTCTTCATATCTTTCTGGGATATTTCCTAGTCAAATCTTCTTGGTCTTTTGGATGTTGATTTCCTTCATCATGGTTGCATATCTCACAATCTCTTACTTCCTCACACATTTCATAGCTTTCAATCAGAGTTTCTTTATTGTAGTCAATCACCTCATACTTCATATGAGGATATATTATGTTAATTTCATCTAGTGTGACTTATGCCTTCCTTCATCTTTTCAGAGGAAGAGATCCTCTTTCTCTTGATCATACTTCTTAAGATAGAAGAAAAGATCCATAGTACCTACAACCATACGACATGACATTATAATATTAAACACATGCATATATACCTTATTTTACCTTTAGGTCATCGAGGCTTCTTCCAGCAGCATCCTTGATTGAAAAGATCTTCAATCCCTTGGTCTAATTCATGTCATATCATCATCTTATGGATTCCATACATTGAAGTTCTTTTTGAAACAATTGCTTCCTCTCTATATTAGTGAACCTTACGATGAGGATTCCATCAGAGAATTTTGAGGATCTTGTATATCCCCAACTGGCAGATGTTTCCTTTTTGACTTGATGTATGATAAGCCTTAGATGACTCCTTCCTTTCCTTCAATGTCCACTGAGGTTCCCAAGAGCTATATATCCTACATGTTGTCTACCATGGATTTTTGTCCTTCATGATACTTATGAAGATGTTACGAGCTCTTGCTTCTAATGCTTTCATGATGCCATGATGCATCTTACTATCATTGTCGTATCTTTTAACACAAGATTTAGGAGCTTATGATAGGACCCTTTTGTGAGGGATATTATCTTACTCATAAGAGAGATTTGTTGCTCCCTCTTTCCTTGGCCCTTTTCTTCAGCTTCCTCCATCTTTCAGTGATATGAGCTTCCAAAATCTTTCTATATCATTGAATCTTAATTGTTGGGCATGGAATCCCCCCAAGGCATGTTTTGGGGCTCAAAGCCCAAATTTGACCCGATATTGTTGTAAAGACTCCGTGAAGTGAGGTTGCAGAGCATGAAGTGTATGATAGAGTCACAAGGTTGTCCACCCGCAGCTGAGTACACAGAAGCCTAGTATTCCGCAGCTGAGTGCGCAAGGCTAAGTCGAGTCTGTAACCAACGAAGAAATTAATAAAGATAAGTTTTTTTACCAATTTGTGTATCTGTTCTTGTGTTAATGCATGTTTGATATAAATTTAAAATATACTGTTTATTTACTCCACGCACCTGTATGAATGGTTTATATTGTTTAGTATAACTTAAAGCATGCAAGTAGGCTAAGTTAATAAACTAACAGTAGAATATCAATGAAGTCTTGGGTAATAACGCAGAAACGCAGCATTCAGCCCTTGAGTAGCGTTGCGCGAAGGTAGTGTCTTAGGCTGCAAGGTACCGGAGAGTGCACGAAGCAACTTTTGTGTAGGATCGAATCGTGAAACACTTGAACTCATTAGACATCTCCAAGGTGTGGACACCTGGTTCTAGCACCCTCCCATACTACTTCGAGTGAGACCTCAATCCGCGCTCCGCGAACTGTTGCCAAAAGGGCCAGTAGTACTGGGATTTGTTTGGCTAAATCAAATCTGAACCTGGGTCAGGCCCTAATAAGCCAATAAATGGTTCCGTTTCCGAGACCGGGATCTGCATAAGAGATGTCAGATGTCGTGTCACTGAAATCCGACAAAGAAATAAATTGAAGAGTGGTTGGACAGAAAGATTCACAAGTTCGCAGCGCAAGAAAACAAGGATCCACAAGTATCGAAGGAAGAGTGGTTAGAGAACTACTTATAAACAAACATCCTCGAAATTTTCTTTGCATCCTTCCCCTACGAGTTGTATGAGTAGATCGTGAAGCTAGCAGACAATCAAGGAAAGTGTAGGCTCGACAAACCTATTATGTGGACTCCAGAGTTGGTGCGCAGACTGGAAGCATTGGAATATAGGATTGCACGCGTTGTGGACTATTGGCTCGATAGAATTATAGGAGGGTTTATCACCAAGTTCACGGTAGATACTCCAGTCAACTACAGTGAGGCGGAATGACGCTTCCTCAAAGGACCGCGAAGTATGTTAAATCTTTGAACACTTGGATTAAGATGCTCCTGTGTGAAAAGCAGGTTATGCGAATAAATTGATGTTTGGGGCTACATGAAGTGGGAGGATCTACAGAAACGAAGATAGCGCAGAGATAAAAACTAGCCCCTTGATTTCACCTCCACAAGAAAGCGAGGAAGAGCTAGCGAAGTTTTCACCAAGAAGTGTGATTAGTTTGATAAGGTAGCGAATTTCGTGCATGCCACCCCCATCTGAACCACCACCAATTTCACCATATTCACCCCCATCTTCGCCCACACCACCTCTGCCACCACCACAGATCAATATGGCGAGCACAATAAAGTTGTCAGTGTTCAAAGGAGTAGGGAATGAAGATCCAGACCAATTTTGGTTCGTCGTAAAGGCTATGTGGGAAGCACAAGGAGTCACGGATGACAATATAAAGAAGGCAAAGCTGGTGAGCGCATTGTAGGATCGTGCACTGACGTGGTACATTAAGCATTCCAATGACAATCCAAACGCAGGGATCGTGGATATCCAAGCTATGCTAAACAAGGAATTTAGCAAGCCAAAATCAGAGACACAGTCAATTATCAGATTTAAGGAAATCGTGATGCTTCCAGGTGAGACCCCCTGGGAGCTCGATCAGAGACTGAAGTGTATGATTCGTGAAGCCAACATGACCTTGACAGATGGGCAACACCGCACATGCTTTGTAGCATTGCTAACGCCGCATCTAAGAAACGCATTGTCACAACAGAAGTTGTCAACTCAGGTTGAGGCCTTGGAGATCGCAATGAGACTGCACGAGACCCTGATACAAGATCCTAACCTGGGAGTCCAATAGATCCATGCTAAGTTGAAAAACTTTTGTCTTGAGATGCAGAGTTTGAAACAAGATAGGACAACTCACCCAAAAGCGCGCGAGGAGGTATGGTGCATAAAGTGCAAAGGCCAAGGACATGACAAGGACCATTGTCTAGTCTTCGTGAACTTCCTGGTGGGAGGAGGGCTAATGCCATTGATACCAGAGACACAAGCAGGACCGAGCACGGCCCCTGCACTATGGTGTGTGATTTATCAGATAGGATGGAAGCATGCTATAGATAACTGCCACCTATTACAGAAGTATACGCAAATGTCCCAGCAGTTGTTCTGTAATTTCTGCAGGTCAGTAGGCCATGATGAGCGTACCTGTAGAAGTTATGAACTAATGATGGATCGGACTCCTACCTATAGAGTTCAGACCGAAACGCGAGCCCTCGATTGAAATGCAGGGATGGCGCACACTGAATTTCAGGGGCGCAAACGTAGTTGGGGTGGAATGGGACCAGGAAGGAATCGCAGACATCTGATCTGTTACAATTGCGGAGGGCCAGGGCATTATGCCCGCGATTGTACAAATTTGAAGAGATCATCATGTTTATATTTTACCCAGTTTGATCATGATGCGAAGGACTGCCCCACACTAATAGCGAGGTTGCATGATAAAGGAACACTCCAACCTCCCCCAAATCAGAACCTGCAAATAATGAGGTCTGAGCCACACGAGGAGGACCCGAATGTAAACATCGTGCTTTGAAGCGGTATCACGACAGGAGATGACAAGGGCAAGCAACCCGAAGAGAGTGCCTGGGTTTGCAAGGCTCCAAGAATGGAACTAGAATTTTATTTGGAGCATACTAAGGAGACTTTCATGGAAGCTAAGAAGAGCTTCACAGAGGCCTCCACTTCAAGTAGTAAAGACAAACTAGAATCATAGATGGACCCATCAATGCTCACTACCTTTCTGGGGACATGCATGAAGCTGTTACGCAACAACAAAGTTGTGAAGGGATTGCAAGAACTTATCACTAGATGTGTTGGACCAAGAGAACCGCGCATAGTCCGGAAGCTCGGAAAGCAGACAATGCGAACAGGAAGGGAGATGCAATTGACTGCATAGATCGGGGAATATGAAATGGATCAAGTGATTTTGGATCTAGGATCGGACGCAAACATCCTGCCAAAGCAAACATGGGAGCGCATGGGCAGACCCGCGTTGCAATGGTCTCTTATTCAATTGCGAATGGTGAACCAGCAAAAGATCCTACCTATGGGGAGACTACAAGGAATAACGGTGGATATCGAAGGTGCAAGCGCGCTTGCAGATTTCGAAGTGATAGAGATTTTTTATGACAGCAATCCCTATCCCGCGCTATTGGGAATAGATTGGGCCACTGACATGAATGGAGTAATAAATCTAAAGAAGCGCAAGATGATTTTTGAGAAAAAGTCACTACGTGTGGTGATACCTTTAGACCCTTTCGAAGGATCGCGCTACATAGAGTCGGTGCGCAACAACAACAACGATGACGATCTAGACTGTATCTACAAGATAACCGCTCGGGAGCAGGATTGGGTGAATTCAACAGTGGACGGCAAGATTTTGTGGGAGCGTGAAAGCTCTTGCACTTCGGATTCGGACAAGAAGATAGAACGATGGCAAAACCGATTACACGAGGTAACCATGCTTAACTGCAACATGATGACAAGGTCACTGCGCTACGTGGAAACGGAGGCAAGAGATCTACCTATGTATGACAGATGAACCGAGGTAGATGATTTCCTTAACAAATTTGAAAGAGAAGTACCAGAACAACAGTGTTTCGACACTCTAAAATGGGCACTGCATGCTACGCAAAATGGTGCGGTATGCATCAAAGAAGTTTTGAGGACTGGCGCGGATGTAGAAGGATGATGCTCATGCGGTTTGGAAAGCCTCAGATGCGGATGAAAGCTAGGTATGATGGATGAAACAGCCTGCGCCCCCACCTCTCAAGATGGGTACAAGCATATGGTACGCAACCTCCACGAACGCACACCGTCCTCGCGATGGGAAACAGGACCAACAAGCAGGAGTAGGCAAGACAATGGCGCAAATGTAAAAGTATGATAAGACTAACTGCGTCGCAGATTATCTGCGTGGAAGCCTTTGACAAAGTATGTGAAGTACTGAACACAGTCCACCAGGTGAGACACACTGATTGGGACCTGCGCGTACCAGCGGTTCTATGGGCTTATAGGACCATGTGAAAAACCCTGACCGCGCGGGCACTTCCGAAGCTGAAGTATGAAGCAAATGTTGTAATCCCTATGGAGCATGCAAAGCCTAGACTGCACTCAGTAGCACCTGTAGATATGATGGTTTGCGAAGCCTGGAAAGGAGGGATCACACAGCCGCAAGAAATAGAACGCATGGGACTTGAGGAAGAAATCCAACAAGGAAACCTTAGACTCCGCGAACTGGAAAAAGAAAGGGTACAGTTAAGAGAGAAAAGCACTTTGATGGACGTGGAGGTCAAGAAGCCGGAGGACGAGATAAAGGAAGAGTTTCTTGCCGAAAACACTAGAATGGTAAGGAAAGGTGCATACAATCATACTGAAAAGTTTGAGAACTATCGCCTTGAATTGGTTAGTCTGATGCCTTGGCTTGGATGCGTATCGCCAAGCGTAGTGACCAGGGTAGCACGTTGCAAATAGTAAAGCGCGCGATGCCGACCACAACAATAGAAGGTGAGGATTCTCCTAGAACCATGATGGAGGACAGGATGGAGCCCCACACCGGTAGTGCGACCACTTGACTAGCCAAGGGAAGGACAGTCTTCGTGCTCCAGGCAGTTGGAAGGGAGGTCAGGGCTATAAACTATTCTGCCCAGGAGTTGCGCGATATTGAAGATGCGCGCAGAAGCAGAGAGTCACAAAGTCCGCAACCATGCACGGGGGGCTGCGCTGCCACTCGGGTTGGCTGGAAAGTGATCGTTGAAGTGACTATTCACGATGGGATGCTCAACTTGAGGCCAAATGGAGTGAACAAAAGGCATTTAAGACACGATTTATGGGTAAGATTTGGGAAAATCTGTCGCTAATAAAGCATTAATGAAGCGGAATTGGGGGGAATAGTCGAATTCGAATTTAAAAAATGTTATAAAAAACAAAGGGTTGCCTAGAAAATAACACTTGGTCATTTGAGAATTGAGTGATTGAGCAAAGCCTTGAGCATTGTGAGCCGAGCGTTGATTGAGACCCTGAATTTGCGAGTGACAGATTACAGCCCAGATACAATGACAACAACTAGGGATGGTCTGGGAATAGAAGAGGTGGCCGTCGGTGAAGCATCGCATGCCCTAACTATGGAGGATGTTCCAGAAGGTGTCGAGGTTGTGGCAGAGATCCCCAAATCACCAAGTATGCCAAGAACCAAGAAGGATAAACAAGCAATGGCTCCCATACGCATGTCCCCGAGGAACCCGTTGCGCAACAAACTATCGATGGAAGAGAAGGGGAAAGCTATCACGATAAAAACAAATGAGGAAGAAGAAGATTTGCAGGCCCTTATCATTGCAAAGGAAGAAGACGAAGGCATGGAGGTGGATATTCAACCTATGCACTCTGCGACAAAACTACCTACCTATGTCCCCCACATGAAAAGGGAAGACCAAAGTGTCAAAGGACTTGGACGAGACCAAGAGTTCGCTCCAGACCTCGCTCCTCCCAGATGGCATTATTTTTGAAGGCACGCACCTAGGCAGTGTGCCGACCATGACATTTGAAGATTGGGACCTCGCTGACCATGAGAAATTCCCAAACCTTGAGACCAAAAATCTAATGAAGCAGAACATCGCGGGGGTGGTGACAACATTAGAGCCACGGAAGTGGTTGCGCGGTGTGGAAAAGGTTGGGATGTTGAACTTACTATGGGTGTCGCATTTCCACCGCACGCCAATAACCATTTTCATCATCAGGGAGCTACTCTGCCTGGTGCATGATGGGTATCTATGGCTGGAGAAGCCCATCCCCATCACGGCAGACCTAATTCATCGTGTTTCCCGGCTCCCCTACAAAGGAAAGGACCCCGCGACTATAGCAGAAGGAAAGGGCAGTGATTTGGCCCTCGCAGAGGCCATGAAAACAAAGTATAAGCTGGAAAAGAAGAAGAGGGGTTGCGCCATCTCCAACATCAAGGACAAAGAAGTTCGCGTAGCTACCCAAATTCTCGCAGGAAAAGTTATGCGGAAGTGTCACGCCGACGAGGTACCGGCACCAATGGTCGCACTAGCCGAGCAGTACAGGGAGGGGGTCCAGTTTAACTGATTTGAATTCCTCTGCACAGAATTTTTAGAAAATTGTCGCGAAGCCAAGGAGCAGGGTAAAACCTTCCACTATGCATGGTTGTTGCTATCCATAGTGCTCATAGCGGGGAAATTGCAGGAGGACAGTCAATTCCCCACAATTGACAGAGATTTACTGGAGGCCATGAAGTATGCTTCGCTTTGGCCCACGAAGGATGCGACAAATATATGTGACACCAAAATCTTCTGGGTGCTCATGGAGATGACCATCTGAATGTGGATCAACCGTAAGTCGCGGTTGTCACCCACGATATACAACAGTCTGTAAAGTTTTGCAGGGTTTAAGGCAGACATGCACAACATCTTTATCAGGGTGCACAAGGATCCAACGAAGCAGTGGATGAAGCTACCTTTTGTAGCCACTGACGACGCCATTTTCACTGTCTTGGAGGCATGGCTTCCGGAATGGTGCACCCCAAATCTTGCAGAACTCGAAAGGGCGGCAGCGCAGAAGAAGAAAGATGATGCCTAGCTGTGCATCACACAGTTGGTCGAGAAAAGGTGAAAGGAAACAGCAGCAGCTGAGGTGCGGGCAGCACAAGAAGCGGCACATAAAGATGTCGAGCAGAAAAAGGCCGCAGAAGCAGCCACAACAGCACAGGAAGCAACTGTGAGGGCCAAGCTATGCCCTCACAGGGGCAGAAGGCAAAGGAAGCAGAAACAGAAGGAGGCGCGGACCCATGAACTGTGTCCACACAGTTGAAGCACCCACACACGACAAAGCGAGCAGGACCGAGGAAGAAGGTCAAGGCCTCGAAATTGACCATTGACCAGATCACCCTAACCAAGGATGATCTGCATGGCATCGACGAGATGGTGGGGATGTCACAAATGAGGCCCTTTAGGATTTCATGCAGGAGCACCAAACTGTATTGGGGGCCCTCAGAGCATAGTTGCAGGAGTTACAGGTGCGCTCCCCTCAGGTTGGTACCCTTTCAACCCGATCCTCGGCAACAGAGAAAATGTTGCACGCACAGATGGAAAAAGCAATAGTGTTGCCGGAAGGATCTCTAGTGGCATCAAATGAGGATGACAGGTTCTCGATCAACACGATGAAAGGTCTCAGAGTTAATTTAGCTGCCCTTCCATGCAATACATTATATCTATTGCAGGATGTGATAACAGCAGAGCTACGCACTAGGGAGAGTCGTGCGATCCAAGTCCTCAACGAGCAAAAGATAAATATGGAACACCTCAGCTTGCATTGCAACGAATTGGTGTCGCAAAATCAACAGTTGTTGCAGGTGGTAGACGACGCTTGTCGAAGCGTCCCGGAGCTGGCCATCCCAACAGACCTACTAGTGGAAGTGCGGATCCACATGTTAGCAACAGGAGTCTTCGAGGCCAGGGAAGAAACAACAAAGGTTCAACTGGAGCTGAATCTTCATATCGTTGAGTTGTGGTTTAAAGGTGCAGCCATCCACTCCCCCTAAAGTCAAAGAACAGTGCGCTAGCGCTATCACAACAGGATTGGAGGAAATGGGAGGTGCAATGCAAGACTGCACGAGCATGTTGGAAGAAGCACTTGAGGTTCTCACAACTCTAAAAGAGGACCCCAACATTTAGCACTTAGAGACAGAGGCGCAAGAACTCCAGCAACAATATGACAGTGTCCAAGGAACTGTGCAGACAGTGGTCCTCACCCAGCGGCTTGCGAGGATGCAGCAGGCTAAGGCACTAAAGGAGCAGGTGGATGTGGCTCGACATAAGGAGGCAATTCTAAAAGCGCGCGTCTAGCCTTGAATCGACGAGGCTTTCACTATCACGGCAACCATCAAAAGAAATCTCGTGCACATACAGGGGATGCACGCACAAATGTAGAGAAGCACCCCAGACACAGAGGTCTCAGAACAGCAGATGCAGCAGATTCAGCAAGCAGCAGCTCAATGCGTTGCTGACCTCAGCACAGTTCGAGAACAGCTGGAGGGACTTCGTGCAAAGCTCGTCGCGCCGACAGAGTGACTCGAGGGCGAATCACGATGTTTGCATTGGGGGCCTGCTGGGCATGGAATCCCCCCAAGGCATGTTTTGGGGCTCAAAGCCCAAGTTTTGACCCGATATTTTTGTAAAAACTCCGCGAAGTGCAGTCGTGGAGCACAAAATGTATGATAGAGTCACAGGGTTATCCACCCTAGTTTTCTAATGTAATGTCGGTCTACCCATGGTCTGCGGACCATGGAATTGTATCAATAGAGTGAGGATCTAAGTGTAAAAGAAAGCAAGTAGAGAGAAGAAAGAGTCTAAGTAACTAAGTGTGTCTTAGGTCATAGAGTAGGAGAAGGCTCTGCAGCTGAGTGCACAGAGGCCTAGTAGCCCGTAGCTGAGTGCGTGGATCCCTGCAGCTGAGTGCGCAAGGTGGAGTCAAGTCTGTAACCGAGGAAGAAATTAATAAAGAGAAGTTTTGTTACCAACTTGTGTATCTATTCTTGGGTTAATGCATGTTTGATATAAATTGCAAATATAATGTTTATTTACTCCGTGCACCTAAATGAATGGTTTATATTGTTTAGTATAACTTAAAGCATGCAAGTAGGCTAAGTTAATCAACTAACAGTAGAATATCAGTGAATTCTTGGGTAATAAAATATAAACGCAGCGTTTAGCCCTTAAGTAGGGTTGTGCGAATGCAGTTTCTCAGGCTGCGAGGTACCGGAGAGTGCGCAAAGCAACTGATACATAGAATCGAACCGCGAAACACTTGAACTCATCAGACATCTCCAGGGTGCGGAAACCTGGTTCTAGCACCCTCCCGTACTACTTCGGATGAGACCTCAGTCCGCGCTCCGCGAACTGTTGCCGAAAGGGCCAGTAGTACCCAGATTTGTTTAGCTAAATAAACTCTGAACCTGGGTCAGGCCCCAATAAGCCAACATTAACTATACTCATTTTGTATTTCTTAAGGACCAACCTTGCCTTTCCTTTTTACACATGGTTGAGTTCTTTTAAACTTCAATATGTTTGCCATCAACTTGCTTTTCTCTATCTAACATAGAGACCAGAAGTTGTTGAATGAGGTAACCTTCTTGTTCATGGAAATTTGTTACCTCGCCTATCAGTTAGAACGATGATGATTATCTTCGTTCCTATATCTTGTAGATAAGATCTTATGAACATATCCTACATCCTTGATACCCTTTTACTTTCATGAATAGTATGTGACCTTCTCCATTGCATCTTTAGAGAATGAGTTTGTCACCTACGTCACTTTGATGTCTCCAATATTGCTATGTGAGGGGATCTTTCATAAGCATCCCTTTCCATAAATTTAGAGGAGACCTATTGATATGTTTGATGACTTCAGCTACTTACAAGACTATGTTTATCCTCCTCCTTCATGCAAGGAATCTTGATGGCCCATCCAACCTATAGATGTCCTTGCAATCATGAAGTCATTTAACCAAATATACAAATTGAAAAGATACTTACTTGTCATGTGAAGATGAAATCTTCACCTTGATTGCTTTGATGATGGTTGAAGCAGATGCATTGATGCTTCCTCCGGATGAGATCCTTGATGTAATGGTATGAGGCTTGCCTTCTTGTCTTCAAGTTTCTTCCACTTATACATCTGATTCTTATGATTCGCAACCTGTTGATGAACTTGAGATAGCATTGTCTTGCTATCACGTAAGTGCATTATGGAACCTTGTAGTATGCAACATTGTGTAGAACCATAGAGTCTTGATGTTGCTTGCCATGATGATCATTTTATGGTATTGAGATCCATCAACGAACAACTTCATTCTATATTGAGATCCCTGTGGTATGACATAGACTAAGATTGTGAGAGGCATTAAAGTTGCTGCCATGAACCCGAGTTCTGAGTACTTATGATCGAAACTTCATTCTTTGACAAAAGCCTTTGCTGTTATAGACTGTTGTTGTGGGCTAATCCTTTAATCTTGACAAAGCTCTTGCTTTGATGCTCTTCTTGAAGACGGGTCCTTGTATCTCTCTTTTGTTGCCCTTCCTTTGACTTTAGCACCTTAGCTCTGATACCATGTTGAAGAATCTAGCGAAAGTAGGATTGATGTGATTCTTCTTAACTTGATAACTATTTGTGAGGCATTTTAATTTTCTTCTTAACACAATCATCTCTTTGACATTATTAGAGTGTGTGTTTCTTATTTCATCAAATAGCTATCAGAACCAAAGAGACAATAACACAAAATGTTTGGCTTTCTACCAAGGCTAAAACATCTCCCTCTTGGAGAGGAAAACCCACACACAATTCTTCTTATAGAGATTCTATTTGACGAATACCAAGACCTTGACCCTTGACCTACTAGGCCACTCCAAGACCAAGACACCAATCCTCATCTTTGACACTGTTGAGATCATCATCATTGTTGCACCATTGAGGTCATCACTACTGCATCATTGAGGTCATTATTGTTGCACCATTGTTGTTCCTTTACCTATATCATTTATGCATTCTTCTTTGTTATCATCATCATGTCTTCATCAATCCACTGAGATTTTCATCATGCCCTTGTCTTCACCAAGATCATTATGTCGATATCATAACTGTGTACAGTATGTTGAGGGAGTATTGTTGTGGGATTACTATTATGTCAAGACGATGATCAATGTATCATCTTCATATTCTTCATAACAAACATATTGAGACAGTGATTAGCACTAAGGTCTATGTCATTACATCTATAACGATATTGTGATGGTGGTCTTTCCTTGCACCCTAGATTGTCACCACCAAGGAGGAGAAGACTGTAATCTTCTTACTGAAATTATACCTGAAATCACAGGGGTATCCGAGATGTATCCTTCTGTAATGCAAGGTTCAGATTCATGTACCCATCCGAGAGGATCTGAGGTCTTGTACTTACCCAAAGATTCAAAGATCCGAGACACTGTTATGCTGCCTTGATCCGATATTCTTGTACCTACTGCACCCATCCGAATTTCAGAGAAGAATTTGAAATCTTGCTTTTTTGTGGTGACCCTAACTGCCTATATATAGTAGTTAGGTCTTTGTATTTGATTCGACATGACGGTGTGAAGTTTTGTGTCCTTTTATTGAGCCAAGATGACTTTCTTTAGTCTATTTAATTCAATTTGAGGCCGACTTGACTGCACTCTTTATCATTTTTCTTGTTGTCTTCTTCATGAGGATTGTGTTGTTCTTGGAGGGCTAATCTAGTCACTAGGTAGACTTATCTGCATTACATATATGCTCAAGAAGAGCTCTTTGACTCTGACTTTCCTAGACCTATGAAATGAGAAAGAAAAACATTCTCATAATTTAAAAATGATATTCTTTTTCTTGACAAGTACAAAGATCAAAATTACATTTGTAAATACCGAACCTAGTTACACTTTCTTCAACAACCTTAACCAATAAAATCGGGTTATTCAGAGAAAATGGGGTTTATAACCTAGAGGACCAATCCGAGGGTATATCAAGAGATCAGAGAGAAACAAAGGAGCTGAAGAAAGAACCCAAAAAATATCAACCCAATTCGAGTGTTGTGAACCATTCATAATCCTTGTTCAAAATGGAAGCGAAGGCATATATCAAGTTGTATCAAGGTGACATAAACGCTTTGAAGCTAAATTATTGGTTGTAGCAATCAGAAGTTTATTTCAGTGTTCATCACATAGAGGGAGGAAGAACAAAAGATTTCATTTACGCAATTGAAATTAGAGGGCGATGCCCTGGCCTGGTTAAAAAAACACATGGAGACCTTGAGGTTGAAGGGAGATCCTCTAGTGACTAAATGGGAGGACTTTAAAACACTCATAAAGTCACAATTTTACCATATCAGTTATGTAGAGGACCAGTGGATCCAGTGGCATTACTTCAAGCAAAAGTATGGGCAGAGTGTACAAGAGCACACCATAGAATTTAAAAAGATGGCCATAATGTTGGGTATCTCCCCAAAGAACCCAAATGTACTCCTCAAATATCTGGGGGCCCACACAGTCATTTGTCAAAAACAAGTGATATTGTTTAAGCCCAGATTGATGGACAAGGCTTGCATATAGGCATAGTACCTAGAGAACATAGGCCAAAGAAAGGGCAATTAAGTGGATCAAAGTAGGAGCACCATGAGACACTCCTAAGGAGGGGAAAAAGAAGTGGAAAGGTGGAAAGGGGGAAAAGATAAAAATACAATAACCACAACGCACCAATGCAAAGATCCCAACAACCAATCTAACAATGAGATAATATATAGAAGTGTTGGAAGTTACATCCAAAGTTTATCCCAAAGAACAAAAAGAAAGATGGTACGAAGAAGAATCTCATGACCATTGATTCGAGCAACCCAATTGATAGCATCTTAGATGGGGATGAGAAGATAATATGTTCATCAGTGAAAAAAGTAGTGAATCTGAGTAGCTTTCAACAAGAAGAAGAGAATGAAGAGACCAAACTCATAAAAATACATGTTAAACAGATCAAGAATGATGCTTTGTTCGACTTAAGATCACATGAAAATATAATTGCAACAATGTTGGTCAACAAATAGGGACTGAAAATTCATGACTATCCAAGCCCATATATGTTGGGATGGGTAAGTAGTCCACAGTCCTATTGGTAAGTCCCTATTTGAAACTTAGTTTGGATATATTCCACCTTCACCTTTGGATATTGCACATGGGCAGCAAGGAGGAGAGAGGGAGGATTTTACAAGGGACGCCTTAAGGGCAGAAAAATTGTTGAGAAAACCAAGAAAATCCATAGACAAGTACGAGAGACACTACATAAATAGGAAAAATATAAAGTCGGGAACACAAAACAGAGAAGTTGTTCAAGGTAAGAGACCAAATATGGTTACATTTGAATGAAGAGAGGCTACAAGGTCCTAGTAAGAAAATCAAGGCTCTACAATAAGGTCCCTTTGAGATACTAGAAGAGGTGGGAGATTACACCTATAGACTCAATCTATTCCCATATGAGTGCATTTACATAGTGGTGAACATAAAGAATCTGAAACTCTATGAGCCTCCATGCTAGACCAAAAAGAGGAACAAGTCCTCCCTCCTGTAGAGGATTTGGCACCAAATGCTTAGGGAAAGCTGACAGAAGATATAGTTTTACAAAGAGGTCTATAACTACAAGACAAGGGCAGCATGACCTTTGGCAGATTGGATTGACAAAACAACTTCTAGGCAAGGCTAAATGGTACACCCAAGATAAGGTGGAGGAAAATTTTCCTCACCTCATTGATTAGAAACTTTTGGGGACCAAAAGCCTCCTAAAATGGGTAGGTGTGATCCATATTAGATCATTATATTATTTTTCATCCATCTTGATGCTTTTCAAGTGGAAGAAGTGGAAGAATCAACTCACAAGACCATTTTTACCAGTGGGTCTCAGTTTGGAAAATTAGGGTATAAAACCTTTTAGAAGTAATTTGCGGCGTATATATATATATATATATTAGGGGGCTTAAAACTTTGTCATGTAAGTGCGAGACCATTTTTGTGTTATTCTACACATCGATACCTTTTCAAGGTCATAAGAATGGCCTCAATTGAAGTCTGTATGCAAAAATTATGCCACTTGGAAGTTGACCTTCCTGTTTTGACCACCATCATTCAAGAGGATGTCACGTCAACCTCCATTATTCTTCGAAAAAGGATGAGCCATGTCATCATGATGAAGAGTTTAGAAGACTCCACATTGTAACTCTAGTTAATAATTGAAGGAGCCAAACTTATCCACTAGTAAGCTATCGAGTTGTGTTATAACCAGGCCACTAGGAGGAAAAAGAGTTTCCATTCAAGTGCATTTTGTTGCATAGATGAGAAAAGTACCCAAGAGTGGATAGGAGAGAAAACAGAGCAGATTTCTGCACTATAGCAGCCCATGGGCTATAGGCCTTGCTTCTTTGTACTTGTATCCTTTTCCGTTCAGAGAAAGAGAGAAGAGCAACCTCACCTTCCAATTGGATTTTCTCTCGAAATGGTTTCCCAAGTTATATCTTGTGTTAATTTGTGGTTTGTGAGTTTTTATTTCATTGTTCTGTATTTTTTGCATAATTATAATTTGCATGTGTATGCCATAAACAATAATTAACAAATCCATAAATTTAAGGAGAAATAAACCCTTAGTGTAGATTTTGGATTTTCTGATATATTTTAGTAGATTTGTTGTCATAGTGTCCAGTGGAATACCCACAACATTTTATAGATCACCACAAATCTCACTCCTTCGTACTTACATCCATTGCCATTCAGAAAAAGAGAGCGCATAGCATCCTCGCCTTCCAACTTGATTTTCTCCTGTAAGGGTTTTCCAAATCATATCTTGTGTTATTATGGTTTTGTGAGTTTTATTTCATTGTTATATATTTTCCACATTTTATCTATTGCATGCATAAACATAATAAAGTAACTAACGAATCCAAAAATCTAAGGAGAAATTAATCCTCAGTGTAAATTTCAAATTTTCAAATCGAATCACTTTGGAACTTCCACTGAATTAAAAAAGTTTATACACTTCCATAGATTTAAAATGCACTTTACTAAACTTTTCATTGAAAGCAGCGGACGTTGTGGCTAGGGTTTTGTCGACGACTACGCTTTGTCGAAGTGAATTCCCTCTGTGCATGGACCTCTAGTAAATCTCCTCAACATGCAAGCCTCCAACATATATACTCTGTATGTGGGCCTCCACCAGATCTCATATATGCACAAGCCTCCACCGAATCTACTCGCCTCCATTGTGTGCTCTAATCCAACAACTTTCAACTTGCTCGAGATTCCCCTCTATGCATGGACTCATCATTGCTACTATGTGCACTGCTTGTTGAATGGTTTTGCCTTAGCACACTCAATTGCCCTCTCCATGTCAATCACACATACTCCTCTCGTGGCTTAATTCTTCCTTAGGCTCTATGTGATGGCCCCACAAACAAGAACATGAAAAGACTGCAAATTGCAACATGGCTTCCTAGAATTCTTCTTATTGTGGCTCTGATACCACTTGTTGGTACTCAAGAGCTTGTGAAAAACATAACAAAAGCAAAGCTATAGCGACAAGATTCAAAATAACACACAACACACAAAATTTGCATGGTAAAATCTTAACAATTTAATAGGGTAACATCCATAGGGTAAGATAAGGTCTTTTATTAATCGAGAAGGATTTACAATCAAGCTTACATCACTTTCAACTCTTGAGCTTCAATGATAAAATGAAGTAGAGACCTATAATTTCTTATGAAAAATATCAATGGTTTCGTAAACCAACATCATTAGAATAACCATAAAATTTACTTAGATAAATTTAGTTTTTTACATTTTGTTTTAACTAATTGTTGTCACATTCTAACAAGATGAGACAAGCCAATAACTACTTAAGTATTCCAGATTTCATCGCAATTTTGCTAATCGTATGCATTAAATATCTCTTCTAACATAACATACATACAACCTTCCAAATCATTGTCGTCACTTAGAAAACACACTAATTACTTCTAAATCTTAATATAAAAGCTTAGATGGCTATTTACATTCTCCAACAAAAGCATATTTTGGGATCAAAGAATAGATTTATTACATATTTGAAAGAGTCTAGCATATAGTAGAATGGACGCAATAAGGATACAAAATCCTACCAAAAATTGTTTCATGGATGACTACAACAATACCCTTAAATTGCTAGACATTGATCTTCAGTGACTTAATGTGTTATGTTTTATTTAAATTGCTAAACATTAGTCTTCAGTAACTTTGTTTCATGGATGACTACAACAACACCCTTAAATTGCTAGACATTGATCTTCAGTAACTTAATGTGACATGTTTTATTTAAATTGCTAAACATTGGTCTTCAGTAACTTAATGTGACATGTTTGATTTAACTAAAAAATAATCAATATTCAGTAACTTAATGTGACATGTTTGATTTAACTAAAAATAATAATTAATGCTCGACTGCAGCATGTTTTTTATTTTTCTTCTCATGATTTTTTTTTTCTTTTGGTTTTGATCTAGAGCTAATTGGACTGAAAGCTCAAATATTACTCCATAAATACAATCCCTCCGCAAGCTAGGGAATCAGCATCATTTATAATACCCAATTTCAATGACCTACAGGATGCTTCAAATTGCCTACTCTTATAGTAGATTATCACACCTCTGTGTCCCGAAAAGATAGATACAAGTCTTGTCTCATTACTCTATAAATAACCTTGCAATATATAACCATACAACGTTGCAAGACAATTCATATGACATATATTTCACTTCACTATAATATCATTTTCTGATTGTGGCCTACCATTTGCAAGTTTCTGAATAATTGAACTTGCTGACATGATAACAAGCCACATATTAATATATACCCCATTACTAGAAGTTTTGGGATCCAACAAACTCCTCTTCGATAAACTCTAATGAAGAGAAGGAAAAACTTGCATTCAAATTTTCTTCAATAAACTATAATACAAAGGAAAAAAATAAAGCTGCAATAATTTAGTTGTCAATATGAGCAAGGTGGAATGGTTAAAGCCTGGGTTTTCATTGTGGAGAGTCGTGTTCAAATGCCATTGAAAAATTATGAGATGTAATTTGTACCAGGAAATGGGGTTCATGGCTTTTCCCATATCAACCTTTATATGGATTTACAGTCAATTTCTACTTCATCTTTGAAGTAGATAGCATAAACTAAAAATAATGTGAGTGACAATTTTATTAAACAATTTGCACAAACCAAAGATTTATGGACCTGTTTTAACAGCTCCGCCATTTCACCAAAGATACAAGAAAGATGACTTGCAGCTTACAATACTCTGCCAAACAGACAACTTTGCTAGCTGGGTCATGCCCGAACTCAACTGATTACATGTTATGTAGTAGATACAGGTAATCGATGGAACCAAAAAAAAGGGAATCGGGGAAGATTACAAAACTTGATCTAAAATGACTTCAAGAGACTTCAAATTGGAGATTTATGTTCCTTCGTCATAGGCTATCATTAAGAAGAGAAACTATGTGGAACACACTCACTGGTATAGTTCACAGTCGACCTACAGCACCAGATGCTTCCGCTGTTACAAGAGGGGTATAGAGACTCTCCCTTTCTTTGGGATGTTGAAAATCACTTAATCGTGGCAGTCTTCCTGTCAGTACATATATATATGCAGCATATCCAAGGATCAAAAGAATTACAGCTCCAATTATACATGCTAAAACCACAAAAATTATGGCAACAGTTCCTAGCCCCTTGTGACTGGTTTCTGCAGCAACCAATCAAAAGTTCAATTTTAGTCATTTTGAAATCAGATAATAAACAAATTGAGCTGGAACCCATAACTTTGAATTGTTAAGGTGTCTCGGAATTTTATTAGGCTAAATATGGACTATCTAGTATCTACATTTAATGTTTTTTAGGGATTGAATGGCATGGAATAACCTGACATATTTTTTAATAAAGGCAGGTGAAAGCTAGAACCAGGAAGTATCTGATATCTCCAACAAGAGAAAAGGGATTTTTCTGGTACTATCAGATTTTATAAGTTGTGTTTCAAAGAAAAAGTGAAAGATGTTACAACTATTTTGCATTCAAACAACAATATTAAACTCTTGTGTTTAGAAAGCCATAGGCAAGGATTTACCCCTGGTAACAGAAAGTGTGTATGTGGATGGATCATGATTGATTGTTGTGACAAATATGTGGAAAGTCACAGTTTCTCCTTTTTTTCCAAGATGCAATGGAGGACTTCTTTTCCCAGTTTCCAAAGGTATAGAATCTATGTACAATGAATAATCCTGCAACAAAAGAGGTCAAATTTGTCATTGCAAGATAGTTTTAGAATTACTGAAACTGTATGTTCTTGTAATTTCGTTACAATAGCATTCAAAACGCCATTATGCAGTAATTGATAAATTAATGAGACTGGCCGACAGCCACTGCAGTTGTTGAATTTATTACATCAAGCAACATAATCACTATGATAGGATAATGCTTCAACTGAGATCTACCTCAAGATAAATGGAGATTCCCTTGGCCCAAAAACCATGTTTGCTGTAACAAGGTGTGATGATGTGGAAGTCCAAGAAATATGATATCAATATGTAAATATGCCCAAAAACTTGAATTAAAATGAGTATGCATAAAAGGAAATTATGGCCGAAATGGTTGCAATTATGAAAAGCAATGTTTATTAGCGCCTGGTGTAGCAGCAAAGTGGGAGGTGATCAAAAGTGCATTAACACTGAGACTCAAACGTTCAAACACATCTCGCCATCCCCATCTCCAACCCCCACCCCTCGCAGTGGGAGTGAATGCGGCCCAGTACAAGTCCTGGCTCATTTGACAGCATAGAGATGCCCCTCAAAACGCAGCCATTTAGAGAAAGGATAGCTGTACGTTACCATAAGGCAAAATATTAGCCTCATTTCTGATTTATATAGATCAATCCCCATAGTTCATCTAGGCTTTAGGCTTTAATGCATGTAAGATGACCATCATAAAATCATGGCAGTTGCTATTCAATGTTGGAAGTTGCCCCATAATAAATGGAGGACAACTATAAAAAAAAATTGATTGGCAGCTACTATTAAATGCTAACAATGGCCCTCTCATAATACATAAGGCAATTTCTATTATGAGCCATACAACACCATCCATGAGTGACCTTTATCCTATGGTTATCCCTTTGAAAATTTGTCCTCATTTCTTTAAATAAGTTAACCTCTAATATTCTAAACATCCATTTTGTTGTCATTGTTTCCACGTCCATCATCTACTCATGCAAGGTAAAATGCTCAATACCGTTTGACCATTATTTGCTAAAAGGATTTTGACAAATCTTTTGAGTTCATTAAACTTTTTTTGACACATTACAACTGCCACATTTTGTTCTTCCTCACTAGTCTTTGTGCCCTTCGAACAATACTTTATATAAATGTTTGCCCGAGTTTGATACAATTGATCTCATATTGCTGAATACAAAGGAAAGAACCTCTTATAATTCAAGCTTATTGTGGACAGCATAATACGGCCCAGGCGTATAGTCATTCTTCGTTATGAGATTTCTATTGATGGGTTATTGTCTCTTTAAAATTCTGATGCCATAAATGGCTAAAAACTTTGAGTGAAGTCGATTGTTTTTACCAGAAATTTTTCCGTATTCAAGTATTTTCAGTTATAGACATTTACTCCCAAGAGCTTAATGCAAATCTTTTCAGTAGAGTGAATTCTACTGAATAGAGGGTTCTGGAATTCACATCACAGCAGTTAACTAGTGGTTGTAGCATGCTTTGTACAGCAGCTAACAACCCTAGAACAAGTTAAAGTAGCACCATAAAACGCTTCCTTTTAAGACTCCATCGCCCATTGTTACATATAGAAACTGATCTTCACTTCCAACCCATCTAAAATTCAAATATTAAACCTTTTTATTGGCTGTAATATATTCTGGAAAATACACAGAAAAATTATAATTTCCAGGTAAATTTCCAGCCATCCTTTCGCCACTTGTTGGCTGTAAAGATATGAGTCTTACATTTAACAAAACATCCATATTTGGTCTCTCACTTGTGGACTTAAGACTTGGGACCCTTAAAAATCTGCATTTATAACTGTTTCTTGGCGAGATTAAAAAAGATCAATTGCTTGAATATTCTGCCCACTTGTATGATTTTAACTGAATCGTTATGAAATATTTTAAATTTGGTTATATACTTCGGTTTTCCATTTTAATTTCCAGATTTGCATAAAACTAATTAAACCCATCATTCTTGCACCCATAGGTTCTTCCACGCGCAATAGAATCTGGAAGCTAAAACCGTCAAATCTTTTACCTTTGTTGACCCTTTTTGTTGACAATTAGCCCAACTTAAGTGTTGGAGTGGGTCATTAAGTTGACATCGGGTGACCCCTCCAAGTTGCATTTAGATGCATACATAGTGACTTTGAACTTTGGCACCTTTGGTGTGGACTTGAACGGTAACAGCCCCTACCCCT
This sequence comes from Pinus taeda, assembly GCA_000404065.3. Classification (NCBI taxonomy): domain Eukaryota; kingdom Viridiplantae; phylum Streptophyta; class Pinopsida; order Pinales; family Pinaceae; genus Pinus; species Pinus taeda. Next base: position 140,254 of record APFE030790963.1, read on the forward strand.
TTAAGAAGAGAGTTGGCCTAAAATGAGAGGAAGAGCTGCTATGGAGAAGGTGGACAACCTTGCTAAGTGCCAATCGGGTTACACTTTGTTCTAGGAATTGAATATCTTCAAATGCAAATCTTAGAGGTAACATATATAACAGTATGACATTTTTCTGAATTCATATTAAAGCACATTCCTTACTTCATGGACTGCTTTTGTCAAGCAACATCAGGTAATGTAGCTCCATTGCATCTTAGGTTTTTAGCACTCAACATATACCAAGCTAAAAAGGTAACATGTAAAGACATCAAGAAAGGTTGTATAGGAGGGACCTTTAGTTTTTTTTCCTCAAGTCAACCTTGTAAAATAGCTTTCAGTTCTTAACTTCTTATTTATACCATGAATAATTTCCTCGAATATCAGAGAAGTTGTCAATGGCCTTGAAGCAATGAAGTAGTTCAAAATGCTTATAAGGAGAGTGCGCTTCATCTGAAAATTAGTTAATCTGCAGATAAACTCTTCGTCAAAAGTTATTAATCAGATTTGTTTTTGTCATGAGCTAGTAAGTAGCCATGGTAGGATGGAAGCTGTCAACCTAACAGTGTAGTAGCACAAAGGCCTAGCAAGCTATTCATAACAATACAAAATCTGTGAATAATTTGCAAATGTGAGTGGCTAGAGACTGAGGGTATTTACATTTAAAGGCAAGCTCTATTGTAACCCTTCTCCAAATGCTCTCTAAGACTTATTATATGTTTCCCCACAATACTGAGAGCGATCATTACAGCTGAGAAATTCTTAGCCTTATAAGCTCAGAACATACATAGGCAGCAAAGCAAATGACGATGGGCAAACTGACTTTTATGTAACAACTTTGTAGTGAATAAGAAAACAATCATTTTTAATCAGATTAAAAATATGGGCAAATGTGACAGGATAACCAGTGTACCAGACCTAGTTTGCTGGAACAACGTGCAATATGACTGGGCAAACCTATCTTGTTCCTAGAATTAAATTGTTACCTGTTAAATTGTATAGAATGACAGATTGTAAAGGAATCCATTTTCAGGAGAATGTTGATCTCTGCAGGGTGCTCTGGTTACATGAGAGGTGTGATTGCATTCGACCCGGATTGATAGCATACAATAAAGTTTTCCACTATAAGACTATAGAACTCATCCATATAAATGATATAAAGATGGCTGCAGTGCAATGGCATACCTCTTTGTCTTCAGGCAGGTATGCAATCACATGAAATCTTCTGACCCTGGAACCCATTGATGCTGTGTAGTTGAATATAGAGGGTTCAAACTGAGGGACTAGTTTTGCTCCATTTGATATAGTCAAATTTGCAAGCATTGTTATTTGTGGCGGAATAGGGGGTGGTGAGGGGATTGCAGGAGGACTTGGTGTTGGGCTTGGTTGTGGTAAGGACTGGGGAGAAGGAGTTGGAGATGAAATAGGGGAAAGAGAGGTTGGAGCTGGTGGAAATATGGGAAAAGGGGCTGGTGAAGGTTGTTCAATAGGGGAGGGGGATGGAGAGGGTGAGGGAGGAAAGATAGGATAAGGGGTAGGCATAGGTGATACAGGTGATGATGGGGAGGGAGAGGGTGGAGGTGACACAAAAGGGGAGGGGGTTGGAGAGGGTGGAAAGACCGGAGAAGGTCCAGAGGAAGGTGATAGAGAGGGGGAAGGATAAGGAAGAGATGGAGCTGGGGAGGGGGAGGTTGGTGCAAGTGGAATGATTGGAGAAGGGGCAGGTGAAGGTGATCTCATCGGAGAGGGGGTTGGAGAGGGAGGAAAGATAGGATAAGGGGAGGATGACGGCGATACAGGGGAGAATGGAGATGGAAAGGGTGGAGGTGACACAAAAGGGGAGGGGGTTGGAGAAGGAGGAGAGTTCGAAGAAGGGCTCAAGGAAGGTGATACAGAGGGAGAAAGGGAGGCTGGTGCAGGTGGAAAGATTGGAGAAGGGCTGGGTGAAGTTGATTCAGAAGGGGAAGGGGATGGAGAGGGTGTAAAGATGGGATAAGGGGTCGGTGAGGGCAAATTAGAGGATGAAGGAGATGGGGAGGGTGGAAAGATTGGAGAAGGTGACAAAGAGGGGGGGATGATCTGAGAAGGTGATTCAAAAGGAGAGGGGGCTGAAGAGGATGAAGGAGAGATTGGTGCTGGTGAGATTGAAGAAGCACTAGGAGAAGACGAAGGGGAGATAGATGGTGGTGAGATTGGATGAGTGGGAGAGGGGGATACAGGTGATTGGGGAGGTGTGGTGGAGGGAACTGGTGAAACTGTAGTTGGGGTTGGCAAAGGAAATGGGACTGGTGCAGAAGGGTTGGGTACAGGGGAAAGAGGAGGAGGAGAACTTGGTAATGGCAATGGTGGTGGCACTGGACGAGGAAATGAAGGAGCCGAGGATGGGGCAAACCGAAGATTTAGTTTGGGTGATAGAGATTCAGGTAGTGGAAAGGCAGAGAGAGAGGAGGGAAAGGGGCAGGGTAATGAAGGACAAGGTGGTGGGAGGGGAGTATAAGAGCCTAGAGTAGGAATTGTTACAGAAGATGAGGCCTCTTCTGCATTCAATCTCTGGCTAGGCAATTGCAGATCAATATGCTCATCCCCTTCACCAAACATCCGGATCACTAAATCCTCGGGAGGCCTGCTTTCTACATCAGCAGCCTCCCCTGAACTCCAACGTGGGTTGAAAGGCCACGTGGAAGAAAGTTCCAGGAAATGAGAGACTTCATCAAAACCAGAACCAACTGTGGAAAATACCCCAGGCCTATGTGAGTTGATTGATAAACAGATGTCTATACACAAATAAGTAAAACCCAGCAAGGAAAACACCGTAGCCCTCTTAATCTCCATGATTGGCACCAACATTAAACGAAAACAAGTTCAACTACCATCTATCCAATGAAGAATCTCGAACACAGAAGCTACTGAGAGTACTTATGAATGATATGTGGTTTCAAACGCTGGTTTATCCAGGCACGGTTGCTGTTGAATATCGCTACAGCATTAATGAAAACATTGAGAATTGCGTGAGAAGACTATGAAAGAAGTAAAGGCAAAAGCAAGAGGGAATACTCGTGAAAACCAAAAATGAAAAAGGTTGGCGCTGATAGCATCCAACAGGTCGGACATGTTCCTGCGCTTTCCGTCAACTTTAATGCGAGGACCTTCTTGTGCTCCATCGTGCTCGACGCTGGTTTTGATTTTTTTATCTTATTTGTTGTTGGCAAGGGCCTAACGAGGGAAAGGCAATCCCGACTAATTGAGATTGTTTTCTTGCATTCGCGAATGGGATATCATATTCGGTTGGAATTTGGAATTTCAGTGTACGCTCCGACCAATTGAGAACGCAGAAAATACTGTAAATTTTTATTATTAATTATATAAAAATATATTTTATAAATTTTTTTCTTTGAATGAGAAAGAGATATATTTTATTAAAATAATTTTATAATATAGAAATTTCGTTTAAATTTTATTTTGGATTTTTTTTAAAATAATTAAATGGTAAATATTGATTTCTAATTATATATATTATGATTTTAAATACAATTTTATTATAAAAATGTTTTTCATATATAAATGGTTTCATGTTTTTTTTTTATATATAAATGTGTATCATGTTTTTATATATGAAAATAATTTTTGAGTAGTTTTAAATTTTAAATAGTTTTCTTTCATAATGGTTAAGGTTAAATCATAATATTCTACTTTTGTTTGATGATGAATTATTGGAGGGTTTAAAATTTTTGTTCTTCAAAAAATTCAAAGTAATTTCTTCAAAAAAGTTCTCCCTTAAATATCAAGGGATCACAAAAGTTTAAACTCAAAAAAAATTATAATATAATTATTATTAATGTATCAATAATTTATAATTTAATATGGGGTTGAGATATTTCAATACATTTGAGAAGGAAGTGTTACTCGGGAATATAGTATTATTTTTTTTTTATTTTATAATTAAGTTATTAAGTATATTATTTTATTTGTATTACAAAAGTTAAATATATGGTGTAGTTTAATTTATAGATAAAATAGTCTTTTTCACTAGAATAAGTGATATAATTTCAAACAAGATTATGATTTTGAGTTGTTTAAAATGCTTTTTTGAATGCATAAATGAATTTGGTTCCTTGAAAAACTTTTATTGCATTTTACAAATATAACAATTTAAACACTAGTTTTTAAAAAATCTATTTTGGCACTTCCTTAAAGAAACCCTTGGGACACTCAAATTCTACATATTAAATAACTTTAACACAAGTTTTTAAAAATCTCTTTTAAAATTTGCTTAAACTTAACCATAAAAAACTCCCTGAATAAATATTTGTCCTCCATAAATTAGACTATACCTAAATATACTATTAAAAATTTGAATTCAAATGAGGAAAATGTAAGATTGTTTAAATAATGAGTTCTTTTTAAATTATTTGAGATATGATATCATTGCTAAAAAAACACGAGTAATCACCACGAGAGATGTTTTCTTTGTAAGCATTATTTGGATGGAAATAACTTTTTAGTTTTCTAGCAAAACCTAAAATTGAACTCAACGTCCTTGGAATTAAGAAACAAATAAGTTAATAATTCAAAATCTACATGAAAAAAGTATACCTCCTTGTTTCTAGCTAAGAGGTCACTGGTTTAAAACTAGAGAGGGGTCTGGTACACCAATTTGATGTATGGCTTGGCTGTGACCTTAAAAATAGATATTATTATTAATTATCCAATACATCCACATTCAAAAATATATATTTTTTAAATATAATAAATTTTATTATTTTAAAACAATATTTTATTTAATAATTATATATATATATATAAATTATATATTATTATATATATATATTTATATATATATATGTATATATGATGACAATAATAACTTGGAGGAAGTGTATTATTACAAGTACCTAGGAATTGATATTCATCACAAGCTCAACTGGAACCATAGCATTGCGAAAAGGATTAATGGGGGTGGAAAGCTTATTTTGGTCTTGAAAATAATTGTAAAACAGCAAACCTCTTAATGTGGGATAAAAAGAAGTTCCTCTTAAACTTTAGTCATTCCCGTTATCTTATATGGCGGTGAGGTTTGGGGTTGCAGCATCTCCAGAGAATCATGGAGAAAGATTGAGCAAAGCCAAAAGCGTTTTATAACTTATAACCTGAAAATTAAAAGTAAGACACCCTATCCTATTCTCCTTATAGAAGCACATATTTCCGCTATTGAGAGCCTAGCTATGATTAGGTTTCTGTTGTACAAGCACAAACTCAATAACATAGAGGATCATAGACTTCCTAAGCTAGCTTTAAATTCCAGCCAAAACCACCTAAGGCTCAGAGGGTGGCATAAAGACACAAGGGCCTGGTTAAACTATTGGGAGATCAACGAGAATGATGCATTTGCAAAACATAAATAACATTAAAGATATTGTTACTTCTAAGTTCAAAGAAAAAATGTGGTGTGAGAAAGATTTAGCGGCTAAAAGAAACTTAAGTTATTATAAGAAGGTCATCAACCCCACCTTAGAAGATCAAAAGTATCTCTCTATTTTAACTAGCTCAAAGAAGAAAATTAATATAGCAAAGATTAGAACGAATTCTCATGAGCTCCATAGTGAAACAAGTGGTTGGGCACTTCCTAAAACGCCATGGATGGAAAGGATTTGCCATATATGTGAGAATAGGAACATCCAGGATAAAAACCACTTCCGAGTGCCCCGCGTACAACCACATTAGATCTCAATTTCACAATCTTTGTTACAATACTGACCTTCCTAGCCTTTTACAATGTCAAAATTATAGTGAACTTGGGAGGCTTCTCTCCAAGCTTTTTGAGCATAGGAATAAAATCTTA
>APFE030790965.1:842-11943 GCA_000404065.3 Pinus taeda
ATCATTTATAGATGACTTCTCAAGGAATACATGGATATATTTCCTTAAGAAGAAATCTGAAGTCTTTGACAAGTTTAAAGAATTTAAGGCTCTGGTGGAAAACCAGACAAAGAAGAAGATAAACGTGCTGAGGACAGATAATGGTGGGGAGTTTTGCAATAAGGAATTTGAAGAATTTTGTAAGAAGTGTGGTATAGCACGACAGTAGACTACTCCATATACACCTCAACAAAATGGAGTTGCAGAAAGAATGAATAAGACGTTGATGGAAAGGGAAAGAAGGATGCTCATTGGTGTCAGGTTAGGACAAGAATTTTGGGCAGAGGCAGTGGATACTGCATGTTACCTAGTCAACGGGTCACTTTCATCAGCGTTGGAGGATAAGACTCCACAAGAGATATGGACTAGTAGGAAACCCTCTCTTTCACATCTAAGGGTATTTGGATGTGATGCATATGTACATGTTCCAAAGGAGAAATGAGCCAAGTTGGATGGTAAATCTGAAAAGTGCATCTTTATTGGGTATAAGGATGGTTTAAAAGGTTATAAGCTTTGGAACCCAGTCACACGGAAGGTTGTCTATAGCTGAGATGTGGTGTTCAGAGAGGTGAAATATGTTATTAAACATGAAGTCCAACAAAAGTAACCTGAGAAGATAGAGTTTGAGCTAAAGGAGGAAGAATCAGACTCTACAGCAGAGGAGGAATCAGAAGATGAAGAGCCACAAACTCCGGCTGTGAGAAGATCAGTTCGAGAAAGAAGGCAACCAGAAAGGTATAGTCCATCTGCTTTTTGTTTAAATTTTTATTTGTTTGTTACTGATGATGATCCCAGAACTGTGAAGGAAGTAGTGGCTTCAGAGGATGGAAAACTCTGGAAAGAGGCCATGGTTGATGAAATGGCATCTTTGCACAAAAATGAGGCTTGGATTTGGTGGAGTTACCGGCTGGAAGGAAACCCATTGGCAGCAAATGGGTGTTTAAGAAGAAGATAAATGCAGAAGGAAAGGTGGAGGAATACAAAGCTTGGTTGGTAGCAAAAGGTTATTCCCAGGTGCTGGGAATTGATTTCGGTGATATTTTTTCCCCTGTTGCCAAGGTAACTTCTATTAGATTACTTTTATCTGTTGCTGTTGCTTTTGATTTTGTGGTAGAATAGATGGATGTGAAGACAACATTTCTTCATGGGGATCTGGAAGAGGAGATCTACATGAAGCAACCTGATGCTTTGCAGTGAAGGGTAAAAAAGAACTAGTATGCAAGTTAAAGAAGTCTCTGTATGGGCTAAAACAGTCACCAAGGATATGGTATCAGAAATTTGATACATTTATATGGGGACTTGGCTTCACTAGAAGCAAAGCAGATCATTGTGTGTATTTTAAATTAATAGGTGACCGTGTTATTTATCTGGTCTTATATGTGGATGATATGTTGCTGGTTGGAAATGACAAAGAAATTATCTAGGATTTGAAGGCCCAAATGTCCTCCAAATTCAACATGAAAGATCTTGGTGTTGCAAACTATATTTTGGGGATGGAAATTAAAAGAGATTGGGCAAAGAGGAAGCTTTGGTTAAACTAGAGGAAGTATGTCGAGACAATATTGCAGAGGTTTAACATGTAGGATAGTAAACCGGTTAAGGTTCCTATTCCCGTAGGTGTGAGGTTATCTGCTAAAAAGTGTCCTAAGACACAAGAAGAGGAAGAGGACATGTCCCATGTTCCATATGCAAGTGTGGTCAGTAGCCTGATGTATGTAATGGTATGTACTAGACCAAACATTGGACATGTAGTAGGAGTATTGAGCAGGTTTATGTCAAAACCAGGGAAGGAGCACTGGACAATAGTGAAGCGGGTTTTCAGGTATTTGTGTGGTACTAGTGATTATGGTTTGTGCTACCAAGGAAGATCAGGATAGAATGTTGGATATTCATGGCTTTGTTGATGTAGACTGGGCTAGAGATTTGGATCAGAGAAGATCTATAAATGGGTATGTGTTTAACCTATTTGGAGGTGCAGTCAGTTGGATGAGTAAGAAACAATCTGTAGTGGAACTATCAACTACAGAGGCAGAATACATGGCAGCCACTTATGCAAGAAAAGAAGCAGTTTGGTTGCATAGATTGTGTTCAAGTATGGGGTCAAAACAGAGAGCTATAAGGATAGACTGTGACAGCCAAAGTGCAATTTTCTTGGCAAAGAACCCCGCATATCATTCAAAGACAAAGCACATTGATGTTTAGTATCACTTTGTTAGGGATATGATAGAAGACAAAAAGGCGTTGCTAGTAAAGTTGGACACTTTGAAGAATAGTGTAGATGCATTGACAAAAATTGTGAGCTCTGAGAAGTTCTCTTGGTGTAGAGAGACAATAGGCATTTCAGGGCTGGAAAAATGACTAAGCTCTCTTGTGGCCCCCTGTGAAAAGAAAACAACAAGTGGGAGAATGTTGGGTTGTGTTATATTCTTTCCATGTAGTTAACAGGGGGTTTGGTTTTGGACCCTATGTTAGGTTGGGTAGACCCACCTATGGTTTTGTGCATGATTTTCGCACACGGTTTTTGGACGCGATGGTTTTTGGATCATGGTATTGGATGCTTCAGAATGTATAAATATGTATTGTAACATTGAAAGGAACATAATGAAAAATCAAGCTGGTAGTCCCAGTTTTTGGGATCCAGGGGAAAAACTTTGTGTATATGTGTTTTATGTGTTATGATCTCGCATTGTTTATTTTCTATGTTTTAGAATTCATATGCAGGTAATTTTGTACGGGGTTAAAACCTACAGCCTTGAGTACCTATCCCTCAGCATCTGGTTGCTTCCCCTTATCTTCTCCAGTGGGGACATCGCTTTGCATAATGATATTAATACTAGGTTCATCCTTGCGAGGCTCCGACCACATCATTTGGATATTCTGCATAGGCTGTTGTGTCTGAGCCTTCTTTTCTTGCTTCTTTTCTATAAGTATCGAGAAATCTTCTATGACATGGTCAAACTACCTACAATACTGACAGGAGGGGTGTGTCAGATTCTGAGAGTCATGTGTGAAATAACCTGCTTCCCCACACTTGTAATAGATAATTTGTCCATGCCACCTTCTACCTCCTCCTCCTCCTCCTCTTCCTCAGCCTTGAAATCCTCCACACACTACAGTTGCACCCTAATCTTAAGGCTGATTTTTTGCTTGCATCTTATATGTAAGGGTTTGCTCCATCATTAGTTCATAACTTCGTCAGTTGCACTTATCATGACCTACAAATTTACAGAAAGTGCATAACAACTATTATGGGGTCTGTACAAACTTTTGAAGAAGATGGCAGTTATTCGTCATGTGTTTCCCATAAATTTGACAAATAGTACACCATAATGCTACTCCCGCACTCGACCCAATAGTGTTTTCTAGCTTCAGAGGGACAGGCCCCCCTCCTATAAGATAATTCTGATAAACTGTGTAATGATCCTTGTGATGACCATGTCCCTTGCATTTCAGGCACTAGACTTCTACGCTCACCTCCGGCTGGACTTCCTTTCCTTTCTTGAGGCTCTATAACTCCATATGTAAGCTGCCCAACTGTGACTGAATCTGTTGCACCCCAGATTTGTATCCTGCATGGGTGAAGCCTCCAATCTCATGGAAATCTCCAAGGATTTAGCTTGCATTACTATTTTCTGTTGAGATAGTGGCAATCTCAAATGAGGCAATAGTGAAGCAATGTAGCAGTCTCTATGTTGATAATCTGCGATCTTGATAATAGCCTGTCGAATTAGACAATTCAGTCTTCTATGGTTTGTGTCATGAGGCATTTTCTTTTTTCATCTTGTATTAGACCCTTCTTGGGCTTATTATATCAAAGAAAGAAATTTTGTTTCATGTATTTTGTTCTTTTATACCTCCCCCACTAAATCAGCCTTGGGAGAAGAAAATCAACTTCATTGAAGGAATTCGACCACACATAAAGGCTATATATAGAAGTGAAATTCAACCTATTTGAGCATTCATATAAGAAAGGTTTGATCTACAAATGAGAAGAGGCGTGAAGGAAAGAAAAGAAGGTGAAAAATGCTTAAATAAGGAGAAGAAACCTTAGTGAAGGAAGGAGGAACCATAGCGAAGGAAAGAAGCACGTTTTCTCTTGTTTCTAGCTCACACATGTAAGATTTTGAGTTGCAGAAAGGGGCCAAAATTGCAAGTTTGCAGTAAAGGCCGAAATTTTGATCCTGGAGGTTGAAATCTATGATTGATGTAGTAATGAATAAGGTTGATGCTTATTGACTAGAATTTTATCTTTATCATCTTGGAAAGACTATCTTGGGAGATTGACTTGGTCGATTGGAGGAGGTTTTTGTCTTGGTCAAAAGGTCTTGGTTGTCTCATTTTATTTGGTTCTACAGGAAGAAAAGATAATTTTTGGGTTTTCCCTTAGAAGAGGGGTTTTTCCCTAGCTGAGAGCCTACATCTTGTCTCCTTTTTCTTTTGATCTTCATTCATATATGTTTTGGTAGTTGCTTGATGATACGAAGATGAAAAAATACATAAAATAAGCTAATAAGATTGCAAAGTTATCACAAGTAATTATCGAGATAAGAAAATATTTTTTCTTTCTGATTTTATCATAAAACAAATGATTAATAGAATTGATATTATTTCCAGAGGAGAGGGGAAATATAGAGAGACAACACTTTACATTTGTAGATGCAATTCTAAGACACCAACAACATTGATGTATCCAACTTTATGATACACACACACCCACAGTGTTTTCCAACACAAAGGGGGCAGTCGAAGGCCAACGGAGTGGTCAACCAACATGTTAGAAAAGAGGTACCACCCCATTTCCATATGAATTGTGGCATGTAATGATTTTTAAACCACCAGAGACTAGACCCCTGCATCAGAAGTGGCATTAGAGAAAAGTGAATATGTGAATTGAAGGCTTCCTACTGACTACACCTAAATCATGAAAGGCCAATAACGTTCCAAGTCCTTCATAAAATGTAATATCGCTTTATTATTATTTACTAAAATTTCAAGGGTTTTAATTCAATAATTTATAACATGAATTTTTATTCCAAAATATCCATAAAATTAACACAAATTTTGCATAACAAAATCACCAACAATTAAATAAAATTTGCAAACCCAAAATGAAAATTCCACAACTCTGGCAGTATTTTATTGAAGGAAATTTTCAAATAATTTTACATAAATTTATGAGATAAAACCTGGTGAATATTGTCCGGAAAAATTCTTACTTAGAAGATTGTATTTCTCGACCCTCAGTCACTCAAAATGTGGCTAGGAAATGTGTCCCTCTTCCTTGATGTAATTCAGCCCAGAAACTTGACTTATCTATTGTAGTTTTGAAATGAACAATTCAGCCTCTGATTCAACCTCCTTTGACCATCAATTCACCCTCCTCATGGCTCAAGAAATTTCGCCCAAATCAAATCGTTAATCTAGCATCCTCGCATTGGATAATTTTGGCTTCTACTCACAGATAAAATTCCTTTACTCTAATTATATCAGCCCTGGAAAATGATGAAACTTGGCCCCAACAAAATAAAGAACTCTACCCTTAAAAAACTCATGAAATCAACCATTATAACCCACGAATTTTCCCCCTGTGAATACCATAAACTTGGACTTTGTCCCAATGAATGATGGATTCAACCTCAGATGCTGAGGAATGCGGCCCTCACAATCTCCACCTTTCAAATACCATAAGCTCGGTCGAGTTAGTGAACTTGGTCTCCATAAATGCACAATATATATATCATTATCATTAGTTTTCTCAATGTGAGGGAAATTGGGAAATGTGTGTCTTGATAAAGTGTTCAATGTGGATTGGTTGTTTCTTATTACAACAATGTCTAATTAGTGTTTATTTCAAAAATCAAAGCCTAATTGTTGCATTCTCGTCAACAAAATTCCACTGACCATATGACCATCTCAAGGAGGCTTTATTTCCAACCTTTCTTCATAACATCTTTGAGGTTGATCATCCTTCACATGCATCAATGAATAAAAACAATTTTATTTGTGGCTTCTCAAATTAGGATTGGATTTATATGGTGACAAGATGCTTTGAACTATATTTGCACCAATCACATTAGAGGTTTCGTAGTACTTTGAGGTCGACATAAGATCCCTTAGAGATAAAGGTTAAATTTATCGCCATGGAAGGTTTTAATATGTTTTTATGTTACAAACCCAAGCACAATTTTAAGTTTTTTTTAAGCTTTGATATGCATTTATTTTACAAATCCAAGCACACTGTCAATTTTCTTATTAGACAAATATTATTGACTAGGTTTTTTTCACATGGATATTCATCTATCATCTTGAAGTTTCCATGCACAATTAAAATGACTAACATAAATCACTTATTCATATTATTGTAGTACTTGTTAGGTAGTTGTATTTTTGTTCCTATACTAAATTAGTCATTCACATTAGTCATTTTTAGTTGTATTACTTATTATTTAGTCGTATATTTGAACCTATGACTAAATTAGTCATTTATGTTAGTTGTTTTTAGTTGGGTCACTTAATATTTCTCATATTTGGTAGTATTTCACTTAGAAAAGTTGTAGTGACTAACCTTTTTAGTCACCTAGTCACTAATTTCTCATTTTCTATTAGTGATCCATCAATGTGTCAATCAAATCGCAAGCCAAAAATGATAAAAGGATAAGGGTAATATGGTTTTAAAAGATTACATATTTTACCCTTTAATGTTTAATCCATTTTATAAATATATAATGGGATTTTAGAAGTTAGACATTGTGTGAGATGTTTTCTTTTATGATAAACCTTTTGTTAAAGAAATCATAAAATGAAACCCTAAATGCAAATGTGCAAGTATGATGTTAATCTCAAAACTAAAGAGAGCCATGAGAGCTACATTTTATGAAATATAAAAAAGAAGTGTATGAGTTATTATTTCGCTAAATTTATCTTTATTTGTTCATCTTAGGATAACTGTTTCATTAAGAATACAAAGAGCAAAAGAAACTAGGTTAAGCAAACTCCTCTAACAATGTCATGATGATGGCTCCTCTCCAACTCATGCTTTTCATACCTATATTATAAAAAAGAGTAAAAATAAAATAAAGGATACTCTACTCATAAATCTACTTTGCATTACTCTAAAAATCAAAAGCTAAGTGAAATGAAATTTCCAATGTGGCCATTCAAGTAGCTCCAATCCTGAAATGACAAAACAATTCAAATTAAACCAGAACAATTGGAGCTTCTTAGAATTGAAAATAAATAAACCATACTTACCCATATGACCTACATTTAGACACAATCAAGTATGATATTCTCACTCTCTCTGAACTTTGCTCGATAAGACTACTCAAGCCAATCTCCAATCATACCCCGATAAATACGAATATTAACATTAAACTATTTAAAATAATTTTGATATGCAAAAGGTATTTGATTATGATGTCAAAGAATGTTGGTATCATCATTTAGATGCATTTCAAATATCACATCAGGATCATTTTTCATAGTCATTAATTGAAGTATCTTGTTCTCTTAATCATTCTTATGAAAACTACATATTTTAGAATCAACAATTTGAGATGAAGTGACAAAATTAAACAATATTTTGAACCATCATTACTTGATGCATAAGTATTGTGATTAATATCATGATGGGAACTAATAATTAATTTATTTTTATCTTTAATCTCACGTGATCGATTATGATAAACAAAATATTCTTCATTAAACACAGGTTGATCTAAATCAATCAAATAGATTCTTTGAGACAAATTTGAATCAGTTCTTAATCTCCCTATTGATAAAGAATTAATAAGTCCACGAGATGCAGTATTATCAACAAAAGAACATGAAATTGGGATTTCATACTCTCGTTTAGGAAGTTCTATGTCATAATCATAAACATCATAACAAACTGTAACAACCCTCGTGAAAAGTTCATGTAATAAAATTTAATAAAGGCAAAATAAGACCATGTTTAAGGGACACTTATTCCAAGATGAATGTTGGGTAAAGATATCCTAGTGGGCATCACTGGATGTGTTTTTGGCTAAGGAAATTGGCAAAGGCATTTTTGGCACATTTATTTATGAAAATAAAGGAAATTAGGAGAAACGTAAGGTGAAAGTTCACAGGTTGCATGTGAGGAGGAAAATGAAGGAAAATAATGGAAAAGGGAGAAAATAGAGGCCTCATTAATACAAAGGCTTCTGAGGATCAAGCAGTAACATTATGTTAGTTCAAGTTTTAGAGCTCTCTCATTATTCTCTCTCTCTCTCACTCTTGCTCACTTAGAGTTTTCTTGGAGCACTCTAGCTTTGCATCAAGGAAGGAAAGTAAGGATAAAGGAAGGAAGAGTGGGATCGGGTAGCTTCAGTAGGAATACTTTCAAGTAACACATTTCATGTGTGATTTTCTCACTAGTTTTGACATGCATAGATTTTCATGTTGGTGTATGGTTCTCTTATTGTCGATGGCATGGTTTTGTCAGGTTATGACAGTGGTTTTTAGCCTAGCATTGAATTTTTATAGATGTAATGGTATGTTTGGATGTTTATCTCGGTTTTGAGCTTTGGTTTTCTGGATTGATTTCAGAATCTAGGGTGGAGGTGGTCTCAAGGTTCATTCCCAATGTTAGGTTCCTGTAATACTAGTGATTACCCCATTACTATTGTAGTTGCATCCCTTATTAATATTTTTGTGCCCCTATTGTCCCCATATTTTTATTACTGTGCCCCATAGAATCCCTCTATTGTTACTTTTGTGGCTTTATATTATTATTGTTAGGTCGGTTGGGTTATAGTGTGACTCCTTAGACTTCTTTATACAGAAAGGAGGTTTTGTCATTTGAATCATCCAAGAATTGTTCATTTATGTAATGTAAAGGAGGTTACCCCCTCGAAGAGGTTGAATTCTAAGGCATTGATTTATCTTTTCTATCTTCTATTGAGTTGGTTTCATAACATTTGGCATCAGAGCTTTGGATTCTAGGGTTTCGCTGCTCCAAATAGGTCATTGTGGCATTTTCGCTATAACTATTTTTCTGTGATATTTCAGAAGATAAAAAAAACCCATTTGAGAAGAAATCATGTTGAACCTTGGGTCCGAATTTTAAATCTTTTCGTGTTGTATTTGCAGAGATATGATCTGAGCAATTTGGTCTTTTTATAGACTCCTGAATTACATTCCAAACAGGTGACCTGGGGAAAATCGTCATAACTTTCTCTTTGAACATCGGATTGAAATTTCACGAGAAGGTATAGAAAGAGGATGGGCTGTAGTTTCTTGTAGATATTTTTTAGATCCAAAGGTCGAAACATTAACTCATGGCACGTCGTACAAGTTCGCTCTACTGAACTAGTCTATAATCAAGTCACTGTGGGAGATTTCACATAACTCTTCCTTGGAGAGTCCAATTTGGATCAGACTGGTGGCATTGGAAAGAGGACACAGAGGGCTACTGTAGGTCGCAATTTCATAACTGGATGATCTGAAAGTACAAAGATACATCAGAGGAAATATCGAGCTCATACAAAGTGAAAAAAGGTGTGTAGATTCATTTAAATTTTTGCTTAAGATTGGTTTGAAAATTTATTTTGAAGGAATTCAAAGGGCTAGTAGAGCATTACTATTAGTAACTGATGCCCCGAGGAAAGAAAATGCAAACACCTAGTAAGAAACTTGAAAGCTCTAGCATGACTCAAGAAGAAGAGGAAGAAATGCTACATGATATATCAAAATTACAAGAACAAGTGCAACAAGTGTCACTTGCACAAAAAGAAATAGAATCTAAGATGGATAGTTTAAGGAAAGATGTAGAAGCTAAGATGGATGGTTTAAAGAAAGGTGTAGAAGCTAAGATGGATTGTTTAAAGAAAGGCGTAGAAGCTAAGATGGATGGCATGGAAGCTAAGATGAATGGTATGGACGCTAAAATTGATGGCATGAATGATAAGATGGAAGAATTGAAGATAAATATGAATAAGTCGCTACAAGAAATGGTCACTAATGGTTAAAAGGTACTAAAGGAAACTCATGATGAGAACAAAAGAAATGTTAATCATGATTCCATAGACTCTAATGTTGGATCAAAGACCCACCATATTCCAAAAATCGATATGAGGAAGTTTGATGGCAAGGGTCCCGCAACATGGATATTACAGATGAAGCAATTCTTCGATCTCAATAATGTGCAAAACACACAAAAGGTACATATGGCAACTTTATATTTGGAACCAAATCAATTTGTATGGTATCAATGGCTTTGATCTCGAAAACAAATTATCACTTGGGAAATTATTACGGAAGAATTGACAGCACATTATGAGGATACAAAAAGCAACACTTTTTTAGCCAATTGATAAGTCTCAAACAAAAGGGTTCAGTAATGGAGCACATTGAGGAGTTCCAAAAATTGAACATAAGAGTAAAAAATATTCTAGAGGAGCATAGGATTGATGTGTTCATAGGGACTTTAAAGGATAATATCCAACATCATGTTCGCCTTTGGGAACTTGATTCATTAGAGAAGGCATACAGGTTAGCAAGAAAAATGGAAAGCAAAATTATGGCAACCAGGAAGCATACTAGTCACAATTATAAAGATGGAAGTGTTGTTACCCCTAGCCTTCCACAACCTATAAGGTTGACACCACAAAAACTGGAAGAAAAAAGAGCCAAAGGGCTTTGTTACAATTGTGATAGCAAATACACTAAAGGTCATAATTGTGCTGAAAAGAAATTATTCTACATAGATTGGGAAGAGGAAGACGAAAAGGAACAAGAAAGGTCAAAACAAGAGGATATACTCCAAGAAAAAAGCCTAGATAAAGAAGAAATGAATCTGACCATATCTTGTAATGCATTGGTTGGAATTACCACTCCTCAAACCATCAAGATAGAAGGACAAATCAAGAAGAAAAATCTAATAGTGTTGATTGATTCAGGAATCACCCACAATTTTATTCATTGTAAGGTAGCAAAAGAATTGAATTGATTCCTATATCCAGCACCAGAGTGTCAAGTGATTATTGCAAATGGAGGAACAATAAATTGCTCTGGAAAGTGCCATAATATCAAGCTATCC
>APFE030790965.1:23203-38335 GCA_000404065.3 Pinus taeda
AAAAGTATGTTTTAGATTTCTACATTGTAACAATGACTATTATACTATATAGTTAATTAGTTTTTTATTGATGCTAAACTTTCTGAAATACATGATATAGTTAAAAGTTTCGTTGTTCATTCTGAAATAAAAGTTAATGAATTCGTTGTTCATTCTAAAATACACGAATTTGATATTCATAATACAGAATTGATTTTTTAATTTTTTAACTTATTTGAAAAATCTATTGAAGGCTCTTGAAAAAGAAAAGGCAACATTGATTTCTTTCGCTGTCTTTGTGCATTTTTATCTACAATATGCCAGACTCTTTTATATGATTGTTCATTTAAGCCTATAGCATACACATAATATCTAATTCTTTTAACTTCTCTGCATCACTGTCTCCAGCGTTTCTGAATAAAGACCTCACAGGTTATCTAGAAAGGGTGACTATTATGTGAATGAACAAAGTTGGTTTAGATCTAAAACATGGGTGCTTAAAAGATTAAGTTTATGAAATGATCAATACCCCAAACATTCAACTTCTATAACATATTAAATTGATACAACAATATATGGAATAACTGGATTATTAAATTACATTTATTAAGATTTGTAATATAAAGATTTAAAATTTTCAGTCTACATAAATAAAAACTACTTATTAAAAAATAACAAAAAAATTATATATCACAAATATTATATAAAATTTCCAAAATAAAATAATATATATCTAATTCACCATAATTACACTTATATAAAAATAAAAGTTCATCACTCTTTCTATTTCATTTGAAGAGTACACCCAATTTCATTTTGATATATTAAATTATATAATTTGTATTTAATAATTAAACTTGTCCAACACACTGGGCGTTGTTTTATTACACATTCAAGTGAATTATGCGATTGTGTGATTGTTTTCTCTGTTCTCGAATAAGATGTCTTTGTGATAGCCTTCTATGAACGCATTAAATTAATATGAAAATTATATTTCCTTTAAAATTCAATTAAGTGAATTATGCGATTGTGTGATGAAGACAGCAAGATCTTTCAACGCCATGCAGACAGCAAGATCTTTCAGGTAAGGTAGCAAGTTTGTTCGACGAAGGCATGTTTTTAGCGAAACAGAAAGCTTAGACATGTTGCAGGTCTGTTCAGAGAGCTCTTATCTGTGGTGCACAAATTGCTTTGGTGGCTTTCCCCAAGTGACACCGGAGGTCTACTACCTTCGTGCATCCTTCACCTCCTCCATGGGGATGATCCACCAGATCTCAATGTTCAAATTCTTGAAAATTCATCTCCAATATCCTCCATGTATTGCATTCATTGCAAGATGCAGAGTTGTCCTCTTCATTAAGAGATAATAATGAAGTTGTTAAATGTTTCTTGTTAATTTTAAAAGGTAATGTACATCCAAGACGGAATGTGTTTCTAATCATCCCTTGAACCTGCCCACTCTGCATCTCCATATTCAGTTAACTTAAAGACTTCACTTTTCTCGAGCAATATACTGTAATTCAATGTACTTTTTACGTATCTTGTAATTCAATGTACGTTTTACGTAACTGCAACTTCTCAAATTCAATGTACTTTTTATGTATCTGCAACTTCTCAACCCCGACAGGGACTATCGCTACGACAGTGGCTCCCTTGTTTACAATGTAATTATTATTATGTTATTACAGACTAAATAAATAAATATATATAACATTTAACCTAATGAATCATATATTTACATATATACCATTTAGGTTAATTTACATATTTTAATGTTTCTATGAAGACAAACTATCAAGAATCAAAATTATGAATGATTAGAGAAATAAGGCAATTGTAATATGTAAGAGCAATTTATATCCAATAATCTATGCGGGAATCCCAAGAATCAAGACCCAAAAATATGTCAAAACCCAATTGAAGGAACATCATCTACCTATGGCCTATAAAGGGAGACATTTCCCATAATTTTATGTGGGGGACTTAATTTGAGTGAAAAACGTAGGGGTGTTATTAGGGGGCAACAAGGTTTTAGTGAAAATGAATGGACTTAACATTAGTGTTAACATTATAATGTTCTATGTTGAGAATATGGGCATATGGTGTGCTGCAAAGTATCATAAATATTGTTTGACGAGAAAACAAAGACTTTGGTCAATGAACCAAGACTCTATCTCTTTGTTGTTAATGCTATGAAAAAATATCTTTTGGATTGAGGGAATGCTCAAATGTTCCCATACCCATGGTTATAACAAAAGGACTGAGTGGCTCATAATGACCTACATTTTTGTGTTGGGGCCTCTTGGAGGCCGAATGTTTTTGAATTTTTTTATTCTATACAAACTTTGATTTGTAGAGAAAAACCCTTTGGCATGTTGATTGAATGAATATAAGTTTTATGAAATCAAAACTTTCTTCTTAATCAAAAGTTTTGAATAATATGAAAAATGATGTTTTCTTCATATTAGTGATTAACAGTTTCTAGTGAAGTCGTTGGTTTAAATTAATGTTTCTTATTTAAAAGGAAATAGTAATGTTTCTTATTTAATGATTATTAAAGTTTTTGTGCCTAGTTAAGTTAATTTCATTTTTGTAGAATAAAGTTCCCTTTGCACCCATGTTCTCCCACACATATATCATCATCTGCAAATTCTTCATTCCTCATAGATTCACATCTCTATGAAATCATTGACCTGCATGATTCAATCTGTAAAAGTTTTGAATGGAAAAGAGATTGAAATGAAATAATAAAAGATAAACACACTAGAAACTCTTGTCTTTCTCTCAGTGTTAGAGCACTCACCAAGAAAA
This sequence comes from Pinus taeda, assembly GCA_000404065.3. Classification (NCBI taxonomy): domain Eukaryota; kingdom Viridiplantae; phylum Streptophyta; class Pinopsida; order Pinales; family Pinaceae; genus Pinus; species Pinus taeda. Next base: position 25,994 of record APFE030790965.1, read on the forward strand.
CGCCCCTCTGTTCTATCCAATGATACTAGAATTTACATAATCGTATTACTATTTGGGTTAATAATAGCATGGTCTGCCATAATTCTAGTTACTGATTTTTATTTGGAATCTAAGAATGAAATCATTTTCGGTGTGCTTCAAGATGACTTATGTTAGTGACTTCTATCGACTTTTGACAATATTAACACGGTAATGGTTACTATGAAAGAGAAAAGTGATAGTATAAAGAACATGACAAAGAGCGAGGGGTTTCAATTAGAAACAATTGGAGCTTTAAGTCTCTTTGTTATTTCCTCTATTTTCATAGTCACACGCAACAAGGTGTTCATCGGCAAGATCAATTTTGTAAATAGTGAATAAGGTTTTCCTGCTGAAAAGATTCGCAAATTCGATTATGTACATAGAAAATACTTTAAAGCTTGTTCAGCCAACAAAACCAGTTGACGTCAAATTTATGTAAAAAGCTACAACATTGTGGATGAAAGTTTTTGTTACACTCAAATAATACAAATTCAATGCACTTTGACACCGAGGAAAATGTTGTAGTGACTAGTGAGGAAAATGTGAAATATTCGTTATTTCTAGTTTACAAATCACTCTTCCTAACTATGCCTATTCAATGCAAAAGAGTATAAAATTAATTTCACGCCTCTACAAAAAAGGTCCCTCTGTGCCTCAATTTGGCTGTGCATACTCTATCCTCCGCACATCTTTCAATGCACATAGATCCATACCCCATCCTCTACACATTATTCATTCCACACAGATTCATAGCTCTATGCAACTTCTCTCTCACAGAGCTAAATTTTTAAAAGTTTGAAATGAAAAATAGTTTAAAATTGATTTCGTCCATATGGAATAAAGTTCCCTTTGCACCCTTGTTCTCTCCCATATTCACTTTCCTCTGCACAGTAAAAGATCCACACAATGAAACATAATAATATTAATTTGAGATTTATTCATAGTTAAATTAATTATGCATCAAGGGGATAAAGTTCATTATTCACTCTTGTTCTCCCGCTCATACCATGTCTTCTACATATCCTTTGAATAGTGAACATTTTCATTGTGCAGAGTACGAAAGAGGAATCAAAATTTTTGTTGTACAAAACACAAACCAAAACAACCCTACCTTAATCAATATGTATATTAAGCAAATTTGCACATATGTAATAGGCAAATGTGACATATTATTACATTATGAATCAAAGTTTCTTTTTGTAGCTAAGCTAATTACCCCATCCTCTGCATAGTTAAAGTTCCACATAAGGAAAGTTTCGTAGAAGAAAGCTCCACATAAGGAAAACTTCATAGAAGAAAGTTCCACATAATGAAGCATAATAATATAAATTTCAAATTGTTCATAGTTAAATAAATTACGTGTCAATGTAATAAAGTTTGCACATATCTCGTCCTCTGCACATCCTTCATTTCACAAAGATTCATAGTTCTATGCACTTGTTTTCCTACATGTAAAAGTTTTAAATGCAAACTAGTTTAAAATTAATTTCATTCCTATGGAATAAAGTTCCCTATGCACATTCATTCTCCTGCACATATCTTATGAATCAAAGTTTCTTTTTTTAGCTAAATTAATTACCCCTTCCTCTGCACAGTTAAAGTTCCACATAAGGAAAGTTTCATAGAAGAAAGCTCCACATAAGGAAAACTTCATAGAAGAAAGTTCCACATAATGAAGCATAATAATATAAATTTCAAATTTTTCATAGTTAAATAAATTACGTGTCAATGTAATAACATTTGCACATATCTCGTCCTCTGCACATCCTTCATTTCACAAAGATTCATAGCTCTATGCACTTGTTCTCCCACATGTAAAAGTTTTAAATGCCAACTAGTTTAAAATTAATTTCATTCCTACAGAATAAAGTTCCCTATGCACATTCGTTCTCTTGCACATATCTCATCCTTCATATAGTAAAAGCTCTGCATAATGAAAAATAATAATATTGATTCTAGATTTGTTCATTGTTAAATTAATTATGCGTGAATGGAATAAAGTTTTCTTTACACCTCGTTCTCCTGCACATACCCCGTCCTCTGTACATCCTTCATTCAACAAAGATTCATAGATCTATGAAACTTTTCCCGTACAACTAAATTTATAAAACTTTTAAATGGAAAGAAGTTCATAGTTCTATTGAACTTCTCTTTCACACAACTAAATCTGTAAATTTTTTTAATGCAAAATAGTTTAACATTAATTTTTTCCCTGCGGAATAAAGTTCCCTATGCAGCCATATTTACCTACACATATTCCATCCTCTACATAGTAAAACCTTTGTACAATGAAATATAATAAATTATACTAATTTGAGATTTTTTATAGTTAAATTAATTGCGAGTCGACAAAATAAATTTCTCTTTGCACCCCTGTTCTTCACACAACCTTCATCCCGCAAAGATTCATAGCTCTATGCAACTGCTCTCTCACACATCCAAATCTATAAAAATTTTAAATAGAGAAAAATATAAAGTTTATTTCGTCACTACGGAATAAAATTGATGCAAGAGCATCCGACTGAAAAGGCGACAACTCGGAAATGGTTTTTTTATTTTTGCTAGAAACAAAGAAAAACATTTCAAATTCTGTTTTATTTTTGTTTTACTTAAATTAACGTTGATATAGCCATTGTTCTTTAAAAATTAAGCAAGCAAGTAAAATAGGATTAGTTAAGAGTATGTTTAAAGAAATTGTTCAGATAACTGAAAGGTAACTAAGGAACAGTTCCTCAACTGTAAGAAACTGCTAGTAAGGCATTAAAAGAGAAAAACGAGATCCTCATGAAAGAGGCTACCATCCAGAGAGAAGAGAGGACATAGAATTTGAAATTACAATTTTTTCTTGAATATCTATGAAAGCAAATGAAACCCGTCATTAAGGAAGCAAGACATTTTTTTTCTTTTCCTGTGCATTAATGTTTCAGACATTGTGTTAAAGCAAAATAGTGAAATAATTTATTAAGAGGCCGAATGACATCGATAAAAACCTCGTGACTGAAGGCATCTCAGACCAGGAACCATTCAAAGGCAAAGCCAACAAAGAATCATATCCTTCCTGAACAAAACCCAGGCATTCAACATTCAAGTACACCTGTGCATTTGTTACATTTCCAATTTAACAGTTCATTATACAATTATATAACCCAAAACAGTAGAGGGTTCTGAAACCAACGAACATAAAAAAACAACGATTTGCAGGCCAAGACTAGTCAAACAACGAGGGTGTGAAAACCCCCAAAACCATACAAACACATGGAGAAAGCGAAACCCCAAGGGTTATACCCAACTAAGGAAAGTGCAAGTAAAGAACATAAAAACCACAATACAACCATGGAGGAATCCTAACCTGTTTTTCCCCAAGCTTGTAAGATTCCCAAGGATGAGGCCGTGGAGCAGCATTCCCCAGGAACGACCTACACACCACCACAAAAGGAAGGGGGCAGTCAAGAAACCAGTACAGCCAACAAAACAAAAGGAGAGTGAGTAGATAAATGAAGAAAGGAGTGGGGATTTACCTGGAGAAGGCCTGACTCTGCGCCTGATGACAAGAACTGAGTCTTTCGCCAGAGGGTTTCTCCCAACAAGAATGCCATAGGAGAAGTTTACCTGCTCACCAAGGAGCAAGAGGGTTAGAGCCATAAAAACGAGGTGGATAAATGAAATTGGAACAAGAAATTACCTGAAGTAGTGTTCATTGAGCCACCCATCTCAGTAGCAAGGAAAGAACCTGTGGTTACACAGAGCCAGATCATCACCAGAACTAACACAAAAAAAAAAAAATCATCACGAGCAGAGTAGAGACAAAGCATGAGTCGGGTATCAAAGATGAAATAACTTGCAAGCTGAAAGACGACCTGAAACCTCTGAGAACGAGTAAACTAAATCACCGCAAGGAACAAGCGAAGGCACAATACTAACAAACCACCACAAGAAACAAGCAAAGGCACAACACACCCACAAAGCCAAACCAGACCATGACGAATATAAGATTGAACTCTAAATTTCCCTCGGCAAATGTTAAATGACTGCATTTGTGAAACCAAGGCCAATACAAAGGGCAGGACGAAAAAATAAAGTGCATTAAAACCTCACACCAAAACCCTTCTGTTGTTTATTTGAAAAATTGACAAGATCTAAACAGTCATTGCTACGTGTCCCTCCTCAAGATTGCCACCAATTTTTGGTATCAGAGCAAGTTAGTTCCTTTCTCTCAGTAATGATGGAGGTAGGAAGAAGGGTCAAGGTAAAGCCATCAGAAGAGTAGCAGATGAAGGGCTATGAGAAGAGATTAGGATTTTAACTGCACATTTGGCAACAGTGGAAGCAGGAAGGCATAGAGATCCGGAAGGTGGGGATGATAGTGAGGAGGAAAACACAACCACGATGGATGGGTCAGATGAAAAGGGACTAGAAATTAAACTATTGAGGTTAGTTTTGTTGGCTAGTAGCAAGCCAAGACTAGATCTTTCTAATTATGATGGCAGTTTGTCCACAGAGGCGTTGTTAGATTGGATAAGTGAGCTAGATAAATATATTGAATATGAAGAAATCAGTGAAGACAAGAAGATCAGGTTTGTTGTCACCAAGTTGAAGGGACATGCAACACTGTGGTGGGATAGTTTGCAGGCAGAAAGGAGAAGATTGAACAAACCATTGATTAAAAAATGGGACAGGATGATTGCTAGGATGAAAAGCAAATTTCTGCCTAAAGATTACCAAATTGCCCTTTATAGACAAGTATAAAACCTAAGACAAAGAATGATGACCGTAAAGGAATATATTGAAGAATTTTATAAAGTAAACTTGAGAGTTGGTTATGTTGAAGATATCCCTGAAAAAGAAACGAGGTTTGTAAATGGTCTACAGATGGAGATCCTAGATGAAATTAGTATTATTTCCCCTAAGACCATAGAGGAAGCTTATCATAGTGCTTTGGAGGTGGAGGAAAACATTGCTAGGAAATAGAATGCCAGAAGAGGGTGTGGTTCTGGCAGAGGCAGGGGACAGTCCTTTAGTAGAGGTAGAACTGCCAACACCAATGAAGAGGGCAGTAGTTTGAAGACTTCAAGATAGACTGAAAGGGATGGTAACACCAAAGGAGGAAGGTCATACCAGCGAGTAAGAGGTAATGGCAGAGGCAAAGGAAATGTATATCAGTGTTATAAGTGTCACAAGTGGGGACACAGGTCCTTTGAATATCCTGAAAATGAACAAACTGGACAGAGGGGAGCATATGTTGCTCAACTCGATGAAGCAGAGGCACCACCACAGGAGGTGGAAAATATGCCTGTAACCGGGGAGGCCTTGGTGTTGAACAAGGTATTATTACAACCAGCTAAGGAAGTAGCTAATCACACACAAAGGAAAGAATTGTTCTAGACTGTGCACAAGTCGCATGGGAAATGTTGCAAATTAATCATAGACAACGGAAGTACTGATAATTTGGTAGCTACGAAATGGTAGGGAAATTCGGTTTGAAGAAGTTGAAGCACCAAATTCCATATAGGGTGTCTTGGTTGCAGAAATGTCACCAACTGCTAGTCGATGAGCAGTGCGAAGTAGTGTTTTATATTGGAAAGTACAAGGACAAGGTGACTTGCGATATCATGCCAATGGATGTGTGCCATATTCTGCTAGGCAGACCATGGAAGTATTATAGGAAAGTCGTCCATGACGGGGAAAAAAGTTGTTACAAGTTTGTTAAAGATGGGATAAAGCATACACTAGTACCCATAAAGGAAGAGGATGATGTAGAAACCAGTGGAACAAAAGCATTATTGTTAGGTGCAAAAGAGTTTCTGTGACAGACTAAGGATGATGAGGTAAAATATGTAGTTGTGCGAAAGCCAAAACCAATACTGATCCATATTGAAATCACTGACTTACCTAAAGAGATACAGGACATCCTGCAGGAATTTAGTGACATTGTTGTAGGTGATCTACTAGATAAATTACCACCAAAGCAGAGCATTAGTCACCATATTGACTTCATTCCAAGAGCTAGTTTGCCAAACAAAACTGCTTACCGGATGAATCCAAAGGACAATGAAGAAATCAGGAAGTAGGTGCAAGAGTTGTTGGATAAAGGACTGATTCGGGAAAGTCTAAGCCCTTGTGCGGTTTGACTGTTTTAGCTCCCAAGAAAGGAGGTGAGTGGCAGATGTGCATTGATTCCTAGGAAATTAATAAGATCACCATCAGGTACAGGTTCCCTTTACCTTGGATGGATGATATGATGGATTGTTTGAGTGGAGCAGCATACTTTTCAAAGATAGAATTGGAAATTAACTACCACCAAATTAGGATTCGAGAAGGTGACGAGTGGAAGATAGCTTTCAAAATTAATGAAGGCTTATATGAATGGTTGGTTATGCTATTTGGATTGAGCAATGCCCCCAGCACGTTCATGTGTTTGATGAATGAGATGTTGAAAGAATTCAGTAGTAAATTTGTGATTGTATATCTAGATGATATACTTATATTTTGCAAGATGAAGGAAGAGCATTTTCGACATGTGAGGTATGTATTGGAAAAATTGCAGCAAAATAGATTATTGATAAATTTGAAGAAATGTTCTTTTTTCAAGAAAGAACTAATTTATTTGGGATTTGTGATTTCCGAGAATGAACTAAAAATGGATCCAGAAAAGGTTGTAGCCATAGTTAGTTGGCCGTCTCCCAAGAGTTTGTTTAAGGTATGGAGTTTTCATGGATTGGTGAGTTTTTATCGAAAGTTTATTAAAATTTTTAGTGGAATTTGTGCACCCATGGTGGACATCATTAAGAAGGAAAATCAACCTTTTCTTTGGACAGAATTGGTAGAGAAGAGTTTTCAGTTGCTCAAGAGGAAGACCACTAAAAAACCAATTTTAATATTACCAGACTTTAACAACTTTTTCAAGTTCATTCTGATGCCAGTGGGACAACCATTGGTGCAGTACTCAGCCAAGAAGACAAGCCAATAGCCTATTTCAGTGAGAAATTAAATGAAAGTAGGCAGAAGTACACATCTTATGACAAAGAATTTTATGTGGTGGTTCAAGTGCTAAAGCATTGGAGACATTATCTACTCGCCAATGAATTTGTCTTATTTTTAGACAATTCTGCATTATAGTATATTATGCAACAACATAAGTTGAACCATAAACGTCGAACTGGGTGGAGTATCTGCAAAGTTTTACATTTGTGTTGAAACACATCAATGGTCAAGCCAACAAAGTGGCAGATGCATTAACCAGGAGGAATTAGATCCTACAGGAAAGTACGATACAAGTTTTAGGATTCGAACATCTTAAGGACTTGTATGAAACAAATGCAGATTTTAAGGAAGCCTATGAAGGTTGCCAAAATCCATTGTTGAGAGATAACAGTTCATGGCTGGACTATAATATGCAGGAAGGGTTGTTGTTCAAAGGAGGGCAGTTGTGTATTCCAGAATGTTCTATGAGAGAGAACTTAATCCAGGAAAAGCATAATGAGGGTTTAGCCAGGCATTTTGGCATAGACAAGACCTTGGATCAGTTGAGCCACTTTTACTATTGGCCGAAGATGAGTAGAGATGTACAGAGGTTCGTGACAAGATGCAAAGTGTGTCAGCTTGCAAAGGGACATAACCAGAACACATGGTTGTATACGCCCTTACCTATTTTGAACATACCATGGGACTGAGTCAGTTTAGACTTTGTCTTAGGTCTGCCGAAGACACAGTGGGGATTTGACTGCATCATGGTGGTGGTGGATCGTTTCACCAAAATGGCACATTTCATTCCGTGTAGGAAAACCAGTGATGCCACACATGTAGCACACTTTTTTTTCATAGAGGTAGTCAAATTACATGGCTTGCCAAAGTCTATTGTTTTGAACTGAGACGTAAAGTTTACAGGTCATTTTTAGTGGACCTTATGGAAAAAATTAGACACCAAACTGAACTTCAACTTAGCTTATCATCTGCAGAGCGATGGGCAAACCAAAGTGGTGAATCGAAGTCTAGGGACTTATTAAGGAGTCTGGTTGGTGAAAATTCTCGACAGTGGGATCGTGTACTTGCACAAACAGAATTTTCTTATAACCATTTGCCCAATAGAAGAACGGACAGTAGTCCTTTCCATATCCTATACATAATTCACCCACATGGAGTACATGAGTTGCGAGATTTGGGTCAGTTGGAGTGCAGGAGTGCTGATGGTGAAGATTTTGCAAAGGCAATCAATGATCTTCATGAATAGGTGAAATTAAAATTACAAGACAGTAGGCAAAGATACAAACAGAAAGCAAATGTGAAAAGGCAGAAGGTACAATTCAATGTAGGGGACCTGGTATTAGCACACTTACGCAAGGAGAGGTTTCCTAAAGGTGAATACAACAAGTTAAAATGGATGAAAATTGGGCCTTGTAGGATCCTTCGAAAGTTTTCTGCAAACGCTTATGAGTTGCAGTTACCTCTAGGTATAGGAATCTCACCCATTTTTAATGTGGCAAATCTGTACCCATACATTGCGGCAAATGGAGAAGACAATTCGGAAATACAAACATGGGACACCCAGAATGAGAATGACTCGTGGATTAAACTGATGCCCCTAGCAAAGCATTTAGCTATCGAATAGATCCTAGACAACAAGGTGGCCAGACGGACTCGAAGAAAAGAATATTTTCCGTACCTAATCAAGTGGAAGGGCCATCCTATTGAAGATAGTTCTTGGTTAGATGCTGGCCAGATTCAAAGCGTCGGGTACTCTATTGAAGAGCTCATGGACAGGAGCCATGAGTTTAATTTACCTCGGGAACTTAACGCAGGAGCATCCGACTGAAAAGGCGACAACTGGGAAAGGGTCTTTTATTTTAGGTGGAAAGAAAGAAAAGCATTTCAAATTTTGTTTTATTTTTGTTTTACTTAAATTAAGGCTGACACAGCCATTGTTTTTTAAAAATTAAGCAAGGAAGTTAAATAGGATTAGTTAAGAGTATGTTTAAAGAAATTGTTAAGATAATTGAAAGGTAACTAAGGAACAGTTCCTCAACTGTAAGAAACTGCTAGTAAGGCATTAAAAGAGAAAAACTAGATCCTCATGAAAGACGCTGCCATCTAGAGAGAAGAGAGGACATAGAATTTGAAATTAAAATTTTTTTCTTGAATATCTATGAAAGCAAATGAATCTAGAACTTGTCATTAAGGAAGCAAGACTATTTTTTTTCTTTTCCTGTGCATTAATGTTTCAGACATTGTGTTAAAGCAAAATAGTGAAATAATTCATTAAGAGGCCGAATGACATCGACAAAAACCTCATGACTAAAGGCATCTTAGACTAGGAACCAGACAAAGGCAAAGCCAGCAAAGATATCATATCCTTCCTCAACAATAAAACCCATGTATATTTACATTCAGCATTCAAGCACACCTATGCATTCGTTACATTTCCAATTTAACAGTTCATTATACAATTATATAACCCAAAACAGTAGAGGGTTATGAAACTAATGAACATAAAAAAACAACGATTTGCAGGCCAAGACTAGTCAAACAGCGATGGTGTGAAAACCCCTGAAACCATACAAATACACGGAGAAAGCGAAACCACAAGGGTTATACCCAACTAAGGATAGTGCAAGTAAAGAACAGAAAAACCACAATATAACCACGAAGGGATCTTAACCTGTTTTTCCCCAAGCTTATGAAGACTCCCAAGGATGAGGTCGTGGAGTAGCGTTCCCTAGGAACAACCTGCACACCACCACAAAAACAAGGCGGCAATTAAGAAACCAATAGGGCCAACAAAACAAAAGGATAGTGAGCAGATAAATGAAGAAATGACTAGGGATTTACGTAGAGAAGGCCTGACTTTGCACCAGAGGACGAGAACCGAGTCTCTTGCTAGAGGATTTCTCCCAACAAGAATGCCATAGAAGAAGTTTACCTGCTCACCAAGGAGCCAAAGGGTTAGAGCCATAAAAACGAGGTGCAAAAATGAAACTGGAACAAGAAATTACTTGACGTAGTGTTCACTAAGCTGCCCACCGCAGTGGCAAGGAAAGAACCTAGGGTTTCACAGAGCCAGATCATCACTAGAACCAAGACCAAAAAAAATCATCACGAGCAAAGTAGAGACAAAGCATGAGTTAGGTAACAAAGATGAAACAACTTACAGGTTGAAAGATGCCTTGACATCTCCAAGAACCAGCGAAATAAACCACCACAAGGAACAAGCGAAGGCATAATGCTAACAAACCACCACAAGAAAGAAGCGAAGGCACAACGCACCCATAGAGCCGAACCAGACGACGACAAATACAAGAATGAACTCCAAATTTCCCTTAGTAGGTGTGAAATGACCGCGTTTGCGAAACCAAGGCTAGTACAAAGGGTAAGTCGAAAACATAAAGTGCATTAAAACCTCACACCAAAACCCTGCTATTGTTTATTCGAAAAATCGACAAGAGTTAAATGGTCATTGCTGCGTGTCCCTCCTTGGGATTGCCACCAAAAGTTCCCTCTACGCCCTTGTTATCCCACACATACTTTGTCCTCCGCACATTAAAAACTCTCCACATGGAAAAATAATAATATCAATTAGACATTTGTTCAGCAGTAACATAACAATGTTAGTGTCAGAGCACTCACCAACGAAAATTAGTTTTTTTTTTTTTTTTAAATGAATTTTCAGTCATTGACAAATATCGAAAATAAAATACCCTCCATCAAGGAAATTATTTCTCATCAGAGCTCCCTCAACGAATTGAAAATTAGAAATAAGATTTGCAAAGAATTATAAAATGATTTTCAAATTTATAGAAAAATAAAAGTATTAAACATTTTCTTACTTAAAATTAAAAAAACACAACCGAATAATATATAATTAATGTATTAATGCACTTTGACCGATAAAACCAATGCTATCATCCCTAGCGAGACAAAAACTAATAGCGAGGCAAAAACTAATAATAATGTGGAGACAATGAAAAAACTTATCTATATAGACCAACCACACTTTCATCCAATATTAACAAAATGGATGGACCAACTAGAGAAGTTTCCACAGTGTCATGCATTGTGGAAACAAATATCCATATTTTTCCCGGTATGAAATGCTTACATTACTTTTTACACGAGTTGTGTATCCATGCCGCTTACAAACTTATTTAAAAATTAGATAATGAACATTGAGATTTCGTTAATGAGGTTATAGCAAACTTAATGTCAAAATAAAACTTATATTGAAACTTATATAAAACTTGGAGGAAACTGTTTTATATTAATATTTAACTTCATTATAATTAGTAACAATGGCATAGAATAGAATCTTAATGTCATTTTTAGAATGCTAATATATTTATATAGGTCAATACGATTATATTTAATATGATTTAAACATATGTGATGTAGAATTTAATAGAATTTGTAATCAAAATGATGTCTGAATTCTCGTAAATAACAATCCATAAAATATTAGCATTTTTTTTTAAATATTAATGTGTTTATATAAGTCAATAGGATTATATTTCATATCATGTGATATGAAATTTCTGATCAATTTGCTCCTTGATGAAAATGGTGTCCAGGTTTTTTACGTTATATACATGCTTAAAAATCCATCCAATGTGTTTCACTTTAATGATTGTCAAGAATTGTTAAGGACAGTTCCCTGCATTGAGCCTTTGCTTTTCGTCTGGGCAGCATTGATGACACTAGTATTTGATGTTGGAATTGACTCCTAGCATTAGCATTTGATGCTGGACCCTTTTGGCTGTTCAGATTTGACTCCATTTACTGCCAACGTCCGTTTCGGCAGTTATATATCTGCCTCGCAGACCTGCTAATAGGGCATTGTGGTTGTTTTTTTTTTCATATTAAATTGAGTCGTTATGTTATTGTCTTAACAAGCATTTTTTTTAAGTTTCATTGACTTAATGGATGTGCTATATTATTCTGTTGATAAGTATATTCATGGTTTTTATTGCATTGATAAGGACTTTTTATAATGCAGTAGTCTATAACGCGACTTTTTGAAAGCTTTTTCGGCGGATTTTTCCGGTCAAAATCCGGCAGCAATTCATTGGAATCCCAAGTTTGATAGCTAGTTTCTACACAATCAATGGCTCCCATGGGTTTTTCAGGGCACTGAATGCAAATATGCAGTTAAAAAACCATTTTAACTGCTAAAAATCAAGATTTAACCTCATTTCTTCCGCAGGATTCCATCACCAGAATCTCCAAAAAGTCGCATTATAGACAACTCCTTTATAATTGGTATGTTGTAATTGAAATGGTACTGTTATATTTTTGTGTTGATAAGTACGTGTTATGATTGAACTGCTTAATTTAAAT
>APFE030790965.1:38355-61707 GCA_000404065.3 Pinus taeda
TTAAAAATCCATCCAATGTGTTTCACTTTAATGATTGTCAAGAGTTGTTAAGGACAGTTCCCTGCAATGAGCCTTTGCTTTTCGTCTGGGCAGCATTGATGACACTAGTATTTGATGTTGGAATTGACTCCTAGTTGTTCAATAACATTAGCATTTGATGCTGGACCCTTTTGGCTGTTCAGATTTGACTCCATTTACTGCCAACGTCCGTTTCGGCAGTTATATATCTGCCTCGCAGACCTGCTAATAGGGCATTGTGGTTGTTTTTTTTTCCATATTAAATTGAGTCGTTATGTTATTGTCTTAACAAGCATTTTTTTTAGTTTCATTGACTTAATGGATGTGCTATATTATTCTGTTGATAGTATATTCATGGTTTTTATTACATTGATAAGGACTTTTTATAATTGGTATGCTATAATTGAAGTGTTATTGTTATATTATTGTGTTGATAAGTACGTGTTATGATTGAAGTGTTTAATTTAAATTGTCATATTATTGTATTGATAAATACTTTTATATAATCGAAGTATTATAATTGAAATGTTACAGTGACGATTTTATAACTGAAATGACACATTTGTGGATGTCATTTATTTTTTATTTTAAAATAATATAAAATAATAATTATTCATTATTTATTTTAATAAATAAGTTCTAAAAATTGAGTTAATTATATAAGTAAAAATATACCTATTTTAATGAAGATTATTATTAATAAATTGTTTTTAAGAGGAAGTTTGATTGACTTTTGTGTGCTCTATAAAGTTTTATGTAAAGTATGCCGTTTAATAATTTTGTTGGTTAACTTTGTAGGTTGTATGGATTTTTATGTAAAGTATGTGGTTTAAATTCTCTTGATTAACTTTGTGGGTTTTGGGGTGTGTATGGGTTAATCTACAAATTATAATGATAGTGGTTGTAATCAACTCCATATCACACAAGGATGAGCTTAGCCTAGTTGTCGCTTCTCTCTTTATTTATTTATGAATTTCTTTATAAAAAAATATATTTTAAGAAGATAAAATTTAAGTTTTTGAACTTTATATTCCAAAGACATTTTACAACTCAAAAAGAGAAATAAGTAATGATTAAGAGTTAAATAAAAAATAACAATAATATAAACTTAATTATAAAATTATAAAACTAAAAAATAAATTCAATTCAATTTATTATATTGTAATTTTGTTTTTATTAGTAATATTATAAACAATTTGAGAAAAAATCATAATATACATATCACATTAAAATAAATTTAAATAATAAATTATTCATATTTATAACCATAATATACAAAAACATATAATTAATAAACAAATAAAACTTCAAAAATTTAATTAATAATTATATACAATTTTTTCCTAAGTTTTATGTATACATAAATTAATACTTTGGATTAATGGTGAACGGATGCATTGTTAAGGCACTCCTTTCCATAGGTCATTATTTCAAATCTAATGTAGGAAACACACAAATTATCTATGCGTGTACCAAATTCTTCCCTTACTCAACTACCTCAAATCCCATAATAGGAATTGCGTCCTTCATATGAAAGGTTTATACCATCTACCATTCATTATGAATTCATACATTCAAATTTGAATTACACAATCATGTAAAGAAAATCATATAATAAAAAATTCATTTCATTAACATGATCCTTACATACATCTACTCAAAACCTATATTCCTCTCTATGGTACGATTTCACATTCATTTGGTGATCCTTTATTTTCCTCACACTTACTCTCTTTTTTATTACCTATGGGCTTACAATAGATAAATTTAGAAACATCAAATATTTTTCTAGATCCTAAAAAAAATTCACTAATCACTACATAAATCAGATTTTCCAAAATCCTAAAATCACTCCATAAATTTGATTTTCCAAAATCCTAACATCACTCAATTTATCAGGGTAAAATCATGAAGATTGGTTACATTTTTTTAGCAAAGGGAGGGTGCGTTTAGGTGGAAAAAAAGAGCTTGATTTGAGCCACTTTAAGTGCTTGATCGACCTCCTTGAGAACTAAAAGATAGCTCAATCGAGGATTAAAAAAACCCTCGATCGAGATTTTGTTTAACCCGATAATAGGAGCATGATCGAGCATTACGACTCGATCAAGATTTAGGGCTTGATTGAGCACCTATTTCGTATTAAAAGGTGTGGGTCCAGTGTGCACAAGTCATTTTTGCACATACTATGAGGCAAAAGGGAGCTCAATCGAGACTTCTAAGGCTTGACTGAGGATATTGATGCTCGACCTGGAGATTCATCCATGGATTAACCAAACAAACACTCCCAACAACACCACAAATTTCCTAGAGGCTTAAATCAAGGTAGGTTTCCTATCCTTTTTGTCTTTTTTTATTTATTTTTTCTTGCAAAATAAAATAAATTAATTTGAAAAAAAAAAACTTTCATATAAAATGCAGGAAAACCACAAAAACCCTTCAAAACAATAAAAACAACTTAGACAACCATAAAACAACCTAGAAACCCACAAAAATTAACTTAGAAAACCACAAAAAACTACCAAAAGAGCTAGAATTTAGGTTTTATTTTTTTTCTTACTTGCAATGGTGGCATGCTTATTATGAGTTGTTGTTTTTGTTTTTTTGTATAATTTTGAATGGTAAAAACTCCATTTTATAATTATTTTAGTTTTTAAAGTTTTCATTAGGAATTTAGTGAAACAATTTCTCAAAACAATTTGATTTTTTGTTATTTTAAATGTATTTTAAATTTCGAACAAATTTGATAAAAAAATATATTAAAAACTCCAAAATAGAAAACAACCAAACTATAACCAATAAATAAATAAATTAGGAGCTTGAAATTAACATAATGAAGATGGGGCTATATTTTCAGTCGAATAACGCACAAGGCGCTCTGCAACCTAGGATTCTGCTCGCCTCTGCAATGGTGCGCTCTGAAATTTCTCTGCCTCCACTTACTGTTCGCCTACCTCACCATGACAGTAGATTTGATTTGAACTGATCTGCAATGGCTCTCCCCCAGGGGGGGGATTCAAAGCCTTCCCCTTTAAGAGAAAGCAATCCTCGAGCAAAGAATCTGACCAGGCCTTCGGGACCAGTACAGGATGACACAGATAAACGGGACCCTCTGATGCAAGAAACAACAAAAGATTCCACTGTTCAGTGAAGCAATTAAGAACAAAAAGGAAAGACCAAGCAACAGGAAACGCCCAAGGTTTCCTCAATGACATGTAGACCCATAGCAGCTGAAAGACCCAAGATAGAACTTCGCAGCCATAGAATCAATGGTCAGATCCAGTACATGAAGGACCATGCGCTCATTGGAAAATTTATTGGATTCTGGCCAACTGAAAAAGCTTTGCAAGGATGGATCTCTGCCAAATGGAAAACCAAGGGACATGTTACCCTGTAGCTAGGACCAAAAGGGTTTTTCACGGCGATTTTCATTTGCATCGAAGATAAGAACAAGGTTATGGATGAAGGTCCCTACTTCTTCAAGTCTGCTGGTCTGTATTTAAGGGAATGGGTAGCGAGATTCAACCCTAACAAGGAGGATCTCAGCTGGACGCCAGTCTGGATTAGGCTGTACTCGCTCCCATCGGAATACTGGGATGAAGAATCGCTTAGAGACATTGGTAAGGGGATGGGAGAGTTCATCAAAATTGTTGAAGAAACGACGCTGCACAGATATACCTCCTATGCCCGCATTTGTGTCTTCATGCGCGTGGACAAAGCCCTTCCGGAATCGGTAAGTCTCTTCCATGATGACTATGAATGGATCCAACCCTTGGATTTTGAACATGTACCCTTTCACTGTCATAAGTGCCATGCCCTTGGGCATCTTTTCCAGGATTTCCCTCTAAATGGTAAAGCTGAAGCCTCTGAGCCCTCAGGCAAGTTGAACCATGATGGTTTCACCAAGGTTGCAAGCCATAAAAGATCGCATACAAAACCTTCCTGAGGGAAGAAACCCCAGCAGGATGTTGCTTCCATCCCCTCCTCGAGCAATAGCTTTGAGGTTCTTGCTAAAACCTCAGAAGAACCACCTCAGAACTCTATTCCAATCCCACCGATGATCATCACGTCCCCTCCGCCCCCTCTATCTGCCTCCTCTCCCACTCCCCTGCCCCTAAAAGACATCAATGGGATTCGTAAGGTAACTCATCAGAACCCTGATTAGAAACCCACTAAAATGGATGTTGATGGTCTCCCCAGCCAGACTCTGCACTTAGCACTCACCTCAGTAGAAAGTAGTCAAACACAACACATGGAAGAAGAACCGGAAAGCATTAATTTGGAAGGATTAGACATCTTTGAGCTGGAACAAGTATGCAAAAATAAAGAATGCGATAAGATTCAAGCACACCAACTCAGTACACTGGAATTCATCATCTCCAGGGCTTATCAACAACAACAACTGGGCATACAGTCGGGTAGCCAATGGGATGGCAGCTTTCTTCCTAAAGACTCCAAAAAACGTAGAAGAAAGACAAATCTTCAGAGAACTATTGCCATAGGGAAAATCCTAGTTGACTCAGGCAGATATGCTAAATTGACAAAGTACTACAAGCCCACCACTAATAGTGAATCATGAAGCTCACTTCAGGGAATCTAAGAGGGCTTAATAGCCCCGGGAAACTCAGAATGATAAAAAATATGATAAAGCAAGAGCAGCCCCAAATTCTCTTTCTATAGGAAACAAAGTGTAACAATAACACTCTTGGAAACATCCTCTCTAGAGCATGGCCAGGTTGTCACTCGGTTGCAGTGGGCGCTTCAGGTGCCTCCGGGGGATTGGCAATTGCCTGGAACATGCAAGCTATAACGCTTTTAGACTTTCACGCCTCCCATCACATCATACAAGCAATGTTTCATATTATAGGCACCAACATTCATGGACATCTTACTAATGTTTACTTCCCATAGGAAGTAGGCAACAAAATCGCTCTTCTAGACACAATAGAAGCACTTAACTTCAATAGAGTCCACCCTCTTTGGATCATTGGAGGAGACTTCAATATGATCACCAAGCTAGAGGAAAAGAAGGGAGGTCGCGTCAAGCTGAAGTGGGAAATGACCACTTTAAAGAATTTATCCAAAACAATATGTTAATAGATATGCAATTCTCCAATGGAATGCACACCTAGAGCAATTGCAGAGCTGGGCGGCAACAAATTGCTTCAAAACTCGACAGATTCCTCATCTCTGATAATGTAGTGCACCTTGGCAGCGACATCTCAGCATCAATTCTTCCATATATAGGCTTCGATCATTGGCCTATCTCTCTCCAATGGCAAAGGCCTGGCAACTCAACCAGACGTCCATTCTGTTTCAAGGTTTTTCGGCTCTCCAATCCTGCCTTCAACGATCTCATCAGATCCACCTGGAGCAACTTCCCAGCACCAGAAGGATAAAAAATGTTTCAGTTTCAACAGAAACTCAAATTCCTGAAATCCCAAATCAAGCATTGGAATCGAGAGACCTTTAGCAACATCTTTCAAGCTCAACGGGATCTAAACAAAGAAATGAGAGAACTCCAGCAACAGATAATCACTGAGGGATATAAGGAAGGGACTTTGGAATGGGAAAGGCACATTCACAATCAATTGGAGGAGAGAAGAAAGCAGGAAGAAATTCTCTAGAAGCAGAAATCTAGGATCAGATGGCTGAAAGAAGGTGAAAGGAACACTAAATTCTTCCACAGAACCATAATATAGAGAAGAATGCACAATTCCATCTCTTTCATACAAAATCAAGGAGGGGAAAGAGTGGAAAACCATGCAGAGATTGAACAGGAGTTCATCAGTCACTTCGAGGATGTCCATCAAGAACCCCAAACTGATAGGTGACCTGCTATAGATAAGATCACTCAAAACATGTTGAAAATTATCACAGAAGAACACAACCATCTCCTCCTTTCACTAGTTATGCCTCAGGAGGTGGATCTGGCTATGAACCAGCTCAAGGAGGGCAAAGCTCCTGGTCTGGATGGCTTCACTACTGCTTTATTCCACTCTTTCTGGTATCTTATAAAAGAGGAGGTGTGGCAAGTGGTGGAGGAATCGCACACTCTTCATTGGCTTCTACCCTCTCTAAATTCAACTTTCATCACCCTCATCCCCAAAGAAGAGAACACCTGCACTCCAGACAAATTTCACCCAATAGTTCTTTGCAATGCTATATACAAGGTTATATCTAAAGTTATTGCCAACAGGCTGAAACCACTTCTGCCCTTGCTCATATTGCCTGAACAATCTGGATACGTAGAAGGAAGACAAATTCTGGACGGCATTATCCTCTCTCATGAAATAATACACTCCCTCAAGCACTCTAAACAGGCAGGTATGATTCTCAAGATTGCTCTCTCCAAGGCTTTCGATAAGTTAAGTTGGATTTACATTCAAAAAATGTTAAACGCCTTTGGTTTTTCACCAATGTGGGTTCGTTGGATTCTGAGTTTAATTTCTACAACATTCTTCTCCATCCTCATAAATGGCATTCCCTCTCGACCCTTTAGTCCCCCCAAAGGCATCAGGCAAGGTGATCCCCTATCCCCATTCCTTTTCGTTCTAATGGTGGAAGGTCTAGGTCGACATATCAAACAGGCCCTCCTCTCCTAGCATCTCAAAGGAATCTCCATTCACAATTCTCTAGCCATCACGCATCAACAGTTCGTTGATGACAATATTCTTTTTGGGTACCCTTCTATTCAAGAAGCCTCCATTTTTAAATCCCTCTTGAATGATTTCTCTGATGCTTCAGGGAGTAGAATCAATAAGGCAAAATTGCATATTTTCTTTTTTCACACCCTGCCCGTTACTCAACATGCTATTGCCCACATTCTAGGCTTCTCCATAGCCTCCCTACCTTCCAAATACCTGGGCACCCCCATTATAGACTCTGCAATCAAGCACACCTCTTTGCGTATGCTTATGGAGAAACTTGAATCTCATCTCACTCTATGGACTCACAGAACTCTGAACATAGCTAGCAAATTAGTGCTAATCAAAGTTGTGCTTAAGGGAATGCCTCTCTACCTCTTTTCAATCTTGGCAGTGCCTAAATGGGTCCTTAAAAAAATAAGAGCTCTATAATGCAATTTTCTCTGGGGTGCAACTGGTACAAATCGCAAATGGGCCCTAGTAAAATGGACTACAACATGCAAGCCAAAGGAAAAGGGGGGTATAGGTTTACGAGATCCTAATCATAGTAATGAAATCATGGGCGCAAAAATATGGTGGCAATGGCTCTCTGCGCCCATTAAGCCATGGGCAACTATCTGGACAACCAAATATGCCAATCACAGACCAGCGAAGGAGCTTATTAGATTCACTCCTATTGAAAAAGGATCACTAATTTGGAACGTTGCTTGACAACACTTCTTGCTGATCCAACAACACAGTTTTTGGAATATAAGAAATGGCAGTACTGCTCGATTCTGGACGGATGCCTGGAATCAACTACCAAAGCTCAACGGCATCGTCAGATTGCCTCCTTGCCAAGAATGGGAGGAGCAAAAAAAGGAATCCGTCCAACAACAGTGGACTCCGGAGACAGAACAGGGGTACAGACAATGGAAGCAGATCAACAGGCTGATCAGGAATGCTGATGACCAAACAAAAGAGGTCTTGGAGAGTGAGCTCCAAAAACGTCGCATCAGATCTTCCGAAGGCAAGGATATCTTAAGATGGGGATATAGCCCTAGAGGTTCCTTTACCACCAAAGAGGCTTACAAAATTATATGCAAATATCCAACGACCCTGGATCCTATCTGGGGAAGAATCTAGGCTCCAGGTATTTGGCCCAAAGTATCCTTATTCCTCTGGCTTACTGGGCACCAGAAGATCCTAACTTGTGACAATTTAAGGAAAAGAAACATTCATGGGCCCTCCATATGTCCCAATTGCCATTCTCAGGAGGAATCACTTCAACATCTCCTGGACTCCTGCACTCTTGCCAACCAACTGTGGGAGAAGGCCAGCTTCCATTGCCAAAGAAAATGTAGAGTGTCCGAGGATGTTATAAACTCCATTCGCCATTGGCACCAAAATCCTTACAAAAGTGCACTTCTCAACCAATTATGGAGAATGATCCCAGGCCTTCTCTTATGGACAATATGGAAAGAAAGGAACAAGCGTATATTCAAGGACTAAAGCACTCCTTTAGAAATCATTTGGGGCAACTTTTGTCTCAATCTTAAAGAGACCTTGGCGCTTCAATCTTGGTTGCCGGATGATTTTCCCACTCTTGCAAATGAGAAAGCCATTTGGGAAAACTGGAACATACAACTCCCATAAGGAACTCACAATCACAGACCTTCAGAAGGCAACAACATCAAAAAGCACTCATGGACCCCCCCTCCAAAGCATACTTTCAAACTCAACTTTGATGGAGCCTCTAAGGGTAACCCCAGAAAAGTAGGATTTGGTGGCATTTTCAAAGATCATCAGGGTTCGCCTCTTCTAATTTACTTCAGAAACATTGGATGGGACACGAACAACTTGGCTGAGCTGGAGGGTCTCTGGCAAGGATTACTTCTTTCCCAGTGCCATGGATTCCATCCTCTGGAGATAGAAGGTGACTCCCTCATCCTCATCAATTTGGCCAACCAACTTCTCAGTGGAGCTCATGTGCATAAAATTGCCAATATTTGGAGACTCGAAGCCAGACTGGAAGGCAACAAGGTCACTGATCTACTGGCTAACCTGGGAGTGGAAAATGGGCATAATCTTCTCACTAGAGCTCTAGACATAATTCAGAATCATGATCAAGAACAAGAATGCAAAATTTTGGTCCAAAGGGATGCAGCTCCCCTGGATGCGGGTGTATAGCCAGGGTTTTAATGCGATGGGACAGACGTGGGGCGAGGTGGGTCGACACCTACCTACCCAGTACCGCACAGTTAAATTCCTGTTGAATGAAGCAGCTCGGCATTTGAGGAACGTTGGATGCATTTGCTTCACCTCAAGTGGCTCTGATCCTCCCAGCCTGTCCTCCGATATGTTTATCGCCTCCGCACATTATGGCCTGCCCTGGACCTCGACTCTCTTTAATGTCATAGTTATGGAGGGTGCTTCTCGAGGCATGACCGAGGACAATAAATTAAGGATTGTTGTGGAGTCTCTGTTGATTCACTTGCACTACTACCCTACCTCTAATCTTTGCTCTGGTTATGGTCTGAATGGTGCTAGCTCTCGCGGCCTGATAGGGGCGAATAAGCTGGAGCAATGCTCTGGTCTCTCTGAGGAGCCACCTCTGTCATTCCTTTGGTTTCTCTCTTGGGCCTCAGGCCTTCATTTTTTTGATTATCTAATTTTCCCTAGCTCAGCCATCGTTGCTGCTCAACCTTGCTTTCATCTTGCTTCTACTGTTTCCCCTATGCCCCGTCTGCACCATAGAATGAGGTGCTGCAGGGGCACTCCTCGGCGTGCGCCCTCCAGCCCGTCTTCCGATTCTCCCTCCCTCTCTAGTGAATTCGTAACCGGCCATTACCCTCGCACTCGCAGTGGGAGAGGGAATCTTCATTTTCCAAGACATTACCATGAGCCCCGTCCTCTAGACACCTCGTCTTCTCCCTCATTTGGCTCCGTGATTTTCACCTTCAACTTCTCTCAGAACTGCCCGAGGATTACAGCTCACATTTCGGTGGTCTTTCATGAGGAAGCCCAGGTGGGAGAGTAAAGCTCTCATCCGAAAGGCCCTGGCTCTGTCTCTACTTCGAATCCGTTTCTCCAGAGGGGAACTGGCAGCGCATCTCTGCAGGCTTCGGAGGCACAAGTTTGCAATGCTCATGACGTGGTGATGGCGCCAGCCAATCCTAGTCCTTCTGAATCTGAAACTGCTCTTGCTATGGATCTGCCTGATACATGTTGGTGCAGAATTGTGGAAGAACCTCCAGATGATTAGTTTGCTCATTGTTGCCTCGTTCTCATGTCCTGCGGCCCATCATATCGGGCAAGTTTTTGTTCAAACTGATATGTGGGTTCATTCCTGCAAGTTTTCGTTCAAATTGCAAGTTTTTGTGAATATCTATAATCTATGTAATATCAAGAAGGTCGCCACTTGTTCCCCTGCGCAAGTTCTGACAACTGGTTTTAGATTAAGCTCTCTGTCATGGACAGTGTTTTTGATATTCTCCGCCTCTCCTTCAGGGCAGTGTTTTTTACTTCGGTCACATTGTATTTTTACCTTTTTCTGTTAATAGATTAATCTTATTTAGAAAAAAAAAAAAAGCATAATGAAGATGGTTACTCATAGTGAACCTCTATTTATTAAATAAAAATTTTTAGTTCATTTTTTATTTTATTTTAAATATTTTTTTAATAATAAATATAGTAACTTGTTTTAAAAATTTAATTGTACATAAATAAAATATTAACTAAGTTAAAAGTGCAATTCGAGAAATTTATGTTATTTAATTAAATTTTATTACTAATATTTAATAATATATTATAATTATATGACATGTAAAATATATATAACATATATAGATATAACATGTAACTATATCATAAAACAGAACTTAGTTATATATAACATAACTAGTATATAACTATAACATAACATTTAACATGTTTAACTGCGTGTGTGTGTGTGTGTGAACTACCTATTCAACACCATTTACTACAAGCTAAGTGTAAGAACACATTCAAGTGATACATGTTTAAACTATCTAGGGAATTAGGTATCGAAATGCTACTACAATTAATACATCTAATAAATGGGAAAAATTTAGAAGTAAATTAAATGCTCAGTTCTAATCCTTTATCTTCTATCTATCCATCCACTAGGCCAATGGCTTACACTCTTAAATCCTAAGTCAATAAACATGGAATAAAAGAGGTGCTTATTAGTAATGTATGAGATGAAATAGATAGTGGAAATAAGATTATTGAACTAATAAATGCTAATAAATGATTAATTTTAGATTCAAATAATATACCTACCATAATGTTGAACACCATAAACATTTGAATTTGCAGGTACTGTAATCAAGAAAAGAAATTATAGAATTGAAATAATAAGAAGGGAATTACAAAAAGAAAGAGAGATTCTTGAAGTATTGCTAATAACACAACTACAAGAAACTTTAACCAAGTGTAGAACTAAAAATATTACAACTAAAGGGGTTCCTTGAATTCCCTTGAGTGGGCCCTACTAAAAGTTATCATAGAAACCCTTAAGGAAATCACTATGATACTCAAATGTGCAAAATAAATTATTCTTTATGAAAAAATCATATCATTATAGCACAATATATCTACAATTTGAATGTGCTATGGAAGTGTTACACCAAGTAAACCTGTCTTCATTGTATCCTTACTTATAATGAAAAATTTTAATTTAAAGACCTTTAATCAATCCTTGATGAGAGGATTCTTGTCTCCTTGATGCCTAAAACTAAGGAACGGTGTTTTAAGGGACATAATATTTTTCCTCTTATACTTTAAATTTCTCTAACATAAAATTTAATGAAGATTATGGTTGATTGGTTTCTTTAAGTGCTTGGATTACTTGGATATTTGAGAGAGAACATGATCGTATGTTTCTATTACATGAAGCTAATTTTTCATTGATGGAGATTAGCCCAAAAAGGTGCTAAAGATTCAATTTTCTTACTTCAACATTATTCCATAATCTAAAAAATGTATAAATTCATTTAAATAGTCATAATGCACATCGCTTAAACTATACAAACCCAGGAATCCATAAAATCCAAATATGCATAACCTAAATGTTGAACATATTTATTAGAATCTTTAGAGTTCTATGTAGGATTTAGTCTCTTAGGGCAAAAAATAAAAAAAAAAGCAAGATGGAATATGGACATTGAAATCATATATGTGTGTGTGCATGTGTGTGTTCAAATTTCAAGAATGCATCATTGATACATATACATGAAATCCATGATGAAACGTGCATTTAAAGTGAATAAAAGCATTTAAATAACTCTTTTCTAATTTGTACCATATTGTTTCATTATGTAGCGCGTTGTACCAGAAACATTGTCTTCATGTGCTTGCACCTAGTACTAGTCATGTGTCAAAGTCAAACATTAAGAACTTGTCGTGTGGAGTATTTGATTGGGATGAAATTTTATTAGTTTTAAAAATACGTTTATTTTAATTTTAAACATATATTTATATATTTATGCTTTATGAATAAAATGCATTATTTAGAAATGGGAAAATGTCTCAAGTTAGATTTATCACCTCTTTTGATTGTGTAATAGTTTAGCGTTTTTCTTATATTAGCTTATATGTATTATATGTAATATGTAGAGGCAATTCCAATATTCCCCCCAATTACAGTCCATTAGAGTGTGAGGGGATATTCTATACATGGTAGGGCTCATTATAAATCATATATCCCACCCATAGTGCATGTTCCACTCATATATCCTACCTTTGACAATAGTCGAAGTGTCAGGGTTAGTGTTTCTATCTCTGCTAATGATCATGCTACCGATAGTGGACCTTATTTACCTATTGTAGGTACACCTCCTGCATTTTTAAATCCTCTTTAAACTTTATGTGTTTATGTCTTGAAATTTTCTTTAATTGATGTGTTTGAATTTAATGTATATTTTATTAAATTATGTTTAAGATTTGCATACCCTCAATAGGGTGAAGTTTAGGGTCTTCCTATAGTGTCATTCCCTCCGTGGAATGATACTAAAAACACTATTACATTAGATGACATTAGAGCCCAACACACATGGATCACACGAGAGTTGTGTAATATACCTGCTACATCACTTATTAGGCATAGTTTGACATTGATGCTAGAGAGCATTGAGAGGTTGATCGATGCATATGAGAGGGTGGGCCCATAGAGAAACTTCCTACTTTCCATGTAAAGGATGAGGAGGTTAGAGGTTAGAGGCCCACAT
This sequence comes from Pinus taeda, assembly GCA_000404065.3. Classification (NCBI taxonomy): domain Eukaryota; kingdom Viridiplantae; phylum Streptophyta; class Pinopsida; order Pinales; family Pinaceae; genus Pinus; species Pinus taeda. Next base: position 51,248 of record APFE030790965.1, read on the forward strand.
AATTGGGAGGTGGTAAAAATCGCCACCAAGGACATTGATGGTTGTGGGGCATTGTCTGGAATCCATCTGGAACACTATGCTAGACATGTTGGTACAATTCCACTCAAATTATTTGCAATATTAATGCAACCCAAATTTTTTATGATCAATTCTTCGGAGCTTGGGTCCAGTTCCCCCACCATGACCAAGTCCCCCTTTACTTTGCCTGACATTTATATGTGGAGTTTGTGCTGCATATGAGGCCAAATTACATTGACGTTAGATTTGGGTTTTATGGATGTGGTAAGTGGTGTAGCTATGATTGTGTTGGGGCTCATAGGGACCCTACACAAGTAACACCCCCTTTGAGACTGTTGTCATGCCCATCTCGGAGCATGTTATTTCTGAAAGAGCTATAGGAGTCGTCACAACTCGACACTGAGACCAGGCATACCATAACAGCTAGCATGCAAACATCATTGACTAGTGTATAGGTTGGATTGCACAGAGAGATAAGGAGACCACCATCATTACCTACTGACCCCCTAGTTCCATTATATGATGATGCATATCTTGAGAGTCTACCCATCGACCAACTTTTGTCATATGTACGTACTTGTTGAGATATCATCCATGACACTTAGAGGGTGCATGGCATGCATGACCCATGCCATGTACATATATACATAAATTTTGACTATTATTGTCAAATTATACATTATTTATATTGATTCATTATAAGTTCATATTAGATTTCATTTATATTAATATGGTCACGATAAGATCTAGACATAACCTAGTGACATGGATGAGGTTATGAGGTCATCCGAGGGGGTAGTTGATCAGTCAGAGAAGCCTTCACCAATGTGTGTTTCCATGGATTCTCCTCCACCTCCAATGCCTCAATAATCTCATGTGAAAGAGATTTTCTATGTATAGTCTCATGCACTGGCAATAGAGGTAACAATTTTTATGAATTCCTAAGATTTCAACATTTATTTTTTTTTAAAGTTACACATGCATGCTAATTAATTCACAAACTAATTATAATTTGTCTTCAATTCCATTGTGTGCATAGGCCCATATGAAGAGTGGTGTCAATGTCACAGTTATGTGGACATGTGAATGGGATGCTAGGTATGTAGGAATTGGCGATGCGAATCCATCAACACAGGCCCAATTGTTAAGCAACATGCAGGGGAGAAATAAAACCAGATTGATCAGACCCCCTTCCTACCTTACTTGCATTTGGACTCGAATGATGTTAGTAGATTCATATGTAATTAAATGTGGTTTAAAATCATTTACTTATAGATTGTTTATTTTATGCAAATAATGAGTTTGAATGTGTTATATTGCATTACTGGGCTATAGATCCTTACTTTACACAATAGGACTCACATAGGAATAACTCTACAAGTGATGCTTTCTAGAGTGGATCATAAATAGTTTGTATTTTTTCAGGCCCATTTCATAGGTCACATTCATATGTGATACAAACTTTCTATCTTTTCATACATGGATGGTTTATAAATGCATGAACATTATTTTAGTTTTTGGATGCTTATTATTTCAGTTTATGGATGTTCATGTAATTTAATTTGTATATATTTTCATATGGATAGTTTATTGATATGAAAAATTTATCGATATTTTCATTTACAATATATATTTGTATATATTTTCATATGGACATGTTTATTAATATTTTTATGGATGTTCATTAAATTTGAATTTATGGACTTGTTAATTATTTCACTACTTAAAAAAAAACTATAGTATACCTTTTATTAAAAAAATATAACAATTTTGATTTCTAGTTTCATAGACTAAGAAAATAAGTACAATATTACTATGATGCAAGTCAATTTGATACTTTAAATGAACTAAAATATATCATGTACATCATTTTAATATTGAACTTGTAGAAAACATCTTTTAGTGAAATCACTATATGTTAATTTTTAAAGAATTAATGATCTATGTTTCTATAAATTTATATAATTTTATGAAATTACCTAATTTACTTGTCTTTCCAAGTATTTCAATCAATTCCTTATATTAAGACCTTCAATTAAGAACATTCAAGATGCAAAATTCTACAAAATAACAATTTTGATTTCTAGTTTCATAGATTAAGAAAATAAGTATAAATACAATTTACTATGATGCAAGTCAATTTGATATTTAAAATGAACTAAAATATGTCATGTACATCAATTTAATATTGAACTTGTAGAAAGTTTCTTTTGTACAATCAATGTAAGTTAATTTTTAAACAATTAATGATCTATGTTTCTGTAATTTTATATAATTTTATGAACTTTCCTAAATTTACTTGTCTATAAAATTATTTCAACCAATTCCTTATCTTAATAGCTCTAACAATTAAGGAAATTCAAGATGTAAAATTCTACAAAATAACAATTTTGATTCTTAGTTTCATAGACTAAGAAAATAAGTACAGTTTTACTGTGATGCAAGTCAATTCGATACTTAAAATGAACTAAAATATATGGTATACATTAATTTAATATTGAACTTGTAAAAGTGTCTTTTACTGAAATCAATGCATATTAATTTAAACAATTAATGATACGTTTCTATAATTTTATATAATCTTATGAACATTCCTAAATTTACTTGTCTATCAAAGTATTTCAATCAATTCCTTATCTTATGACATTCAATTAAGACTTCAAGATGTAAAATTCTAAAAAATTACAATTTTGATTTCTAGTTTCATAGACTAAGAAAATAAGTACAAATTTTACTATAATGGAAGTCAATTTGATACTTAAAATGAATTAAAATATATCATGTACACCAATTTAATATTGAACTTGTAGAAATTGTATTTTAGTGCAATCAATGTATGCTAATTTATAAAATTAATAATATGTTTCTATAATTTTACATAATTTTATGAATTTTCATAAATTTACTTGTCTATACAAGTATTTCATTCAATTCCTTATCTTAAGGCCTTCAATTAAGAGCATTCAAGAAGTAAAATTCTACAAAATTTAACAATTTTGAATCTTTTAGTTTTAAAAGATGTAAACTAGAAATGAGTTTTATTTGATTTTATTTCTTTTGATGTTATCTACAAGAACTTAATCTATATATATATATATATATATGTAAATATATAAATATATATGTAAAAGTGGAACAATAGAATATAATATAGATCTATATATATATATATAATATATATATATATATATATATTATATATATATATATATATTCATTCTATTTGTTCCACATTTTACAATCCAATATGAAGCATGTGTGTAACTCTTTCCATGATTCATATCAAATGAACACATGTCACTGTATTAATAACATAAAAATATTTCAATGGTGTTCATAAACTAGATAATTGAATTTCTATTCTAAGTAAAATAATATTATATGAACTTTGTTGTTAGATACTGAACTAGACTTTCTAGAACCTATTATGATGTATATTTATAATATTTCTTCCATGCTCAACATGTATACTATATACATGACATTTAAAAAAAATTAATATCAATATTTTTAAGTAAATTTAAATCTAAATCCCTCATGATTCCAAATTTTAATAAAATTTTAGATCTATGGGGTTCAAATAAGGATCCTATCCCTAAAAATAAAACATCCCTGAAATTTGGAAAACTTTAGAAAATTAAGCACCTCAAGGAAACTAAACCTTACATTTAACATATATACACCAAATTATGAATCCATCCTAGACCAGAGGGAAACAATTCTCTATTCATAATTATAGCCATTACAAAAGTATTCAATTGTCACATTTCTAAACTATAAAATTCATATGTTGTTCCCTTATACTAGATTAGATTACAATTGACTGCTATAGACTCAGCTTGAAGGATTTTCATTTGCATCCTCTACTCATCTAGATAATGTTTGATAGGAATGCAAGTCTCCATAATACATTCATGGTCAGGTTCTGTCATCTTCCATATCCTTGGTTCACCTATCTTTGTTTTGGTTTCTATGAGATTGATTTGAGTTGTTTTGACTAGATGACTGTATTGGAAAGTTATATACTCAGACATAAAAACTCTATAAATGATGTGACCACCCTCTTTTTTAATCTTTTCAAAGAAATGACCGATAACAACCATGTCAGCAATTTTGTATGTGAATTGTGTATCTTCATATGGTCACACCAACCTACTTTTCAACTATGTGTTATAATATTTTGGAATCTTATAAGAAAATGGAATTTTGTTAGAGAGACAATTTTTGAATTTGAAATAAATTTAGTGTTCTTAATATACTCATCGAGGGAAAAGTTGATAGCCTTCAATAAAGTGAATTCATAAATTTATTTATAGAAGAATACAACAATTATTGAAGGATATGTATTTTGAACATACATATATAAAAAGGTAAACAAACATAATGTGAGTAAGTTATAACTCTGGTCTTTGGAAGGTCGACGCAGGGAAAGATTCCCGAAAGAAACTTATGTAGAACTAACAAGAGCGTAGTTTTTGGTTGAACTTTGGAACAACAAACCCAGGGTTTGTTGAAATCAGTCGAGAAATGGAAAGCAAAACTTCTAATTAAACACCTTAATAGCGGCGAGCAAGTCCCAAGTAACCCAGAAGTGCTCATATCTAGGTGTTGACAAGAAGACACTGAAGTTACCTGACTTGAAATTGTTAACATGAATGTAAAAAACTTAAATACGATCATATGCATTCAGAAGACATTTGTGCATTGCACAATAAGTAAATGAAATAACAATTTGAAATTGTAATAAATATTTTGGTGCTGGAATTATAGCAACAATTCACATATTAAATAAAGCTTTAAGAGGGAGTTCTTCTTTCATAAACAAAGATAACACAATTCTAATAACGAAGTAGTCAATCTTACTTCGGTAAGGCTCAAATAAATTCTCTTAAAAAAAATTGAACACTTCAACCAGAGTAGAAAAGAAATAATTTCAAAAATAAATATTTGTTCCAACCTTTACTTCACAACAAAGAATAAGGAAATCATAACCGTTCAGAGCACAGTCAAAACATAAAAAAGAAATAAACCCTGTGTGGTCAAGTGACAACGTAATACTTAGGTTTACACCCAATTAAAATGGAATACCCTATCGAGAAAATTGATAACGACTTTTGAGAAACAAAAGAGATAGATTAAACTCAATGTAACTATAGTCGTGTCGAAGGACAACAAGTAGAATAAGTCTATAATAAAGATAATAAATAACAACATTATAATGAGGAGCTATGACCCAGTAGGGTTTCCTCAAATTTGTAGAACAAGCCATGTGCATATCCAAGAGGAAACTAAGTAGGAACCCCAAATTTATGGAAAAGCCCTAAAACCCTTGTACAAGTCTAGAGAAGGAGCAAAAACCCAGATGAGGAAGAGAGTAATGAGAATCTAAAGGTGGCCCTTGCCATAAAGCTCACAGCTAAGAAAAAATCGAAGAAATCTAATATGCAAAAAGGAAGAGCCTCTACTAGTCCAGGACTGAGGTTTTTTCAACAAAAATCAAATTCATAAACAACTTATGCCCGCCTTGGGGTTATTACCTGCACAATGACCCAAGTCTCAACACGTAAGTCCAAAACCTGCAACGAAAAGCATCACATTAAGGGTAGAAGACATTGAAATATAATTCATAGTGAATAGGAGCTAATTAACCTCCAATACCTAGAGAGATGTCTTGAGTTCCCTTCTGCTCCTTTCTAGTGAAAGAACACCTGTATTTGTTGTGAATACATCGAAGGGCTTGAGAATGACAAGGAAAACAATCATGGGAGGAAACAAAAGAAGTGTGGAAAAAAAGGAAAATTTGTACGATTATGTAGCTGTGGTGTTACGTGCAAGTCAGAAGCGATTGGAGGGGCGAGAATCCTCAGTGCCATGGAGGCAGGTTACAAAACTAAAAACCCTAGTTAGAGTCGCATAATGAATCACTGACCTCAGAACCTGTGAGTGAGCTCGTTACCTCAACCAAACCCTCACCATCTGTACCGTAGGGTCAAGCGGTGCACAAATAGACAATGGATGTGAAACCAAGTGTCCCTCAAAAGGTGACACACTTATTAAGAAGCATTAAACAAATAGATATTTGTCCTCAATAATTAAGCTCGTGATTGTACGTCTAGACACACTTTTGTAAATATTAAGAGTTAACTAAGGTATATAAAGGTATGTGTTCAATCAATAACCCCAACCACATGTTAACTAACCAAAAACATTATGCAAATATAATTAATTAATTGCCTAAAACTAAAAATGCGAAATGCTAGCTTTCAGCGTTATATAGTGGAACTATTTCAATACAGTGTCAATTATGATAATTTTTGTAAGTTAATTAATTTAATTAAATAAATATAAATAACATAACAACTTTTAAAATAAATTTGAAGCTTTAATTTGTGATTATTACTAAACATGTAATCTAAACATAAAATCTGTATAATTCATCTAATAATTATTTATAAATAAATTAAAATTTTCTTATTCCAAAATAAATAATAACATTTTACCGTACATAACTAAAAATTCGTAAAAATAAATAGAAAAAGAAAAAACAGAAAAGTAAAGCTAAACGACGGATGCTTGCTTTCCCGTTAGCTGAACCAGACCTTGATAAATGAAGTTGGTGTACCTTCGCTACCGTTTTTATATTGCTCGGATTAGGCTGTGGTGTGCTCTTTTTTTGTTAATGTGGGAATGACATGGATTTTAAATAAATTCCCCTTGAACTAGTTTAGAATGGAGTTGTCTATAATGTGATTTTTTGGAGATTCTGGTGACGGAATCCGGCGGAAGAAATGAGGTTAAATCTTGATTTTTAGCAGTTAAAATGGTTTTTTAACTGCATATTTGGATTCAGCGCCCTGAGAAACCCCTGGGAGCCATTGATTGTGCAGAAACTAGCTATCAAACTTGGGATTCCAATGAGTTGCTGCCGGATTTTGACCGGAAAAATCCGCCAGAAAAGCTTTCAAAAAGTCGCGTTATAGACTAGTACGTTTAGAATGTTGTATGTAGTTAAGTTGGTTAAATAATTGCAATGTGACATGGAATGTTTTCAAATTTATAAAGGTGGGTTGTTCAATAGTGGCTACTTTGAATTTGGGGTAGGTGATGGAAGGGTTGTTGGACTCGTGCCATGGGGTAATTAAAATGAGTCAGTACGCTGACATGGAATTGAAGTCATTACTGTAGTATTTGGTGTGACCTCAAAAGTCATTTGTTGTGTTTTGAATGTGGTATGCAGTTAAGTTCTAAATAATTGCATATTGCATGGTAAGATTTGAAATTTGTAGATTTGGGTTAGTTGGAGAATTGTTGGTTTGAATTTGTGGTGGTTGATGAATGGATAGTTGGATTCGTCCCATGGGGTATTAAAATAACTGTCAGTACACTGACATGGTATTGAAGTCATTGTTTGATGTCACATCGAAATTTGCGAGGTGATTTGTTGTGTAAAATAAAGTTGATAAAATGAACTTCTATATCTAAAAATTTATTTGAACAACGTCGACTTTTCCAGTCTCAAATGAGCAATTAAATTATTAGTATAAATCTAGAGTTCTGACATTGTCGCCACGCATTTTAGGGTGGGACATGAAATGCCCACAAATGAGCATGTCACACTTATCCAAAATAATTGTACTTACTCCTTGAAACGACCACAAATATGCATAAGAATTAATGTTATTGTCGGTCCTTTGATGTAAGAGAATTGACATTATTTTTAGGAGTTCTCTATAATGAGATTTTTTGAGATTCCGGTGACAGAATCCGTGGAAGAAATTGAGTTTAAATCTTGATTTATTGCAGTTGAAATGGTTTTTTAACGGCATATTTGGATTCAGCACTCTGAAAAACCCCGTGACGCTTTGATTGTGCAGAAACTAGCTATCAAACTTGGGATTCCAATAAAATGGTGCCGGATTTTGACCGGAAAAACCACCAAAAAAGCTTTCAAAAAGTCGCGTTATAGACCACTGCTTATTTTTATGTGTCAAATTTTAAATTATTTTTATGTGTCAAATTTTAAATTGAGTTTGGTTTTTTTTTGTGTGTAGGTTTGAAATTATAGGTTACTTCTCGATTGTAAATTGTGAACACTTTGCTTTCATCTCTTCGTTTTCAAAATTGAAATCAGTTGAATTAAAACTTACCTACTATAGCCATTGCGTCCATGTCTTTAGTCCATGTCTTTTTGTAATTTCCATTTACAGTAAAATAAAATACTCTAAATGGCAATTAGAAAAATAAATAGAAGTAATGGGAAAATGATAAGTACTTTTTAGTACATATGACAATATACTTTTAATAGTTTATAATAACATTTATAATTTAGTCATTGTATAAGTTAAAAGAAAATTATAATAATTAAAAAAATTAAGCAAATTGTATTATTTATAGAAAAAAGAGACACAATTTTATATTATTTTCTTATAAAAAACACAAAACCAATTAATTGTTATAATTCTATTTTAAAGGCAACTAATAATATTTATAAAAATAAGGTAAAAATTATAACAACTACAGCCTTTTTAAATAGATAAATGCTTACCATTAAAATTTGATCTTGGCTACAGTTATTGCACTCTTTGTCATTGGATTCATAAACATATTATATGGTATTATGGAAATAAGTTGGACATTGTTCAAGCTAAGGTCATTGATTCTGTTAAAAAAACCCATCAAATCGGTTGAAGTTGTTATTATAACGTGAATTCAAGTCAATGTTATTTGTTTAGTTTAAAAAGCAGTAGTCTATAATGCGATTTTTTGAACGTTTTTCTGGCGGATTTTTTCGGTCAAAATCCGGTAGCAATTCATTGGAATCCTAAGTTTGATAGCTAGTTTCTGCACAATCAATGGCTTCCAGGGGTTTTTCAGAGCGCTGAATCCAAATATGCAGTTAAAAAACCATTTTAACTGCTAAAAATCAAGATTTAACCTCATTTCTTCCGCCGGATTCCGTCACCGGAATCTCCAAAAAGTCGCATTATAGACAACTCCGTTAAAAAATACAATCAAGTCGGTAAGTTGTTAGTTTAAGGTGTGAAAGGTGAGATAGGTGGGTTATACAATGTGATAGTTTAAAATATATTGTTTTTTAAGAAAATTATAAAAAATTTAGTAAGATTTTGATAAAATTTGATAAGGATTTTTGTAAATCTAAATTATAATGGTCAAACTTTAATATTTTAATTATTTTAGGTATTTTTAGAGGTTTTTGATGGTGCTGAATCTATTTCCACCATCAAAAATACGATTCAAACACCTCTACTGCAATTTTTTAAAATTTTTTTACCCAAATTCAAACTACTTTGGACCATAAAAACAATTCCTGAGCCCCAGTTTCCATCTTCATTATAATAAATAAAAGGCATGCGTGATCTTTGATTGGATAACCTTCACTGGAGATATGCGTTATCTTAAAATGATTGCTGAAAGCTGTGCGTGATCTTGATTGGTGAAGACCTTCCATCAATAGCATTAAACATGTGTTTATCAGTTTGCGGAAAAATGTATGGTACCTAAATCTAAAATTCTGGCAACCTAAAAGGGCAACTGTCAGATAGAAACTTGGACAGAAAATTCTTCATACCCCATCTCAAGTCAGTATGCGTGCCCTTGAAATGCCCACAAATGTGCGTGTGAATTATTGTAAGCGTGCGTGGCTTTCTAATGCCCGCATATTTATGTTGACTATTGCAATTGGTAATTATAAATAGAGACCCACAATGGCTTCGTATGTATTCAGAGTTATATCTGTTAGAGTGAATATTTTCTCAGCGCCAAACAGATCTGTAAGCAGGCGACGACTATGGCTGAAGAGCAAGTAAAAATAAAGATGTTGGGTGTTTCAACGGTGGTGCCGGCCATCCCCACTGAGAAGCATACCATGTTTCTCTCCAGCCTCGATTTGTTTTGGATTCCCGTTATAAACTCTCATTCCCTTCTGTTCTATAAATTAAGTCCAGGGATGGAGTTTAGTACTGTCACGGATATGCTCAAGAGGAGCCTCTCGTTAGTTCTGGTTGACTTTTATCCAATTGCCGGTCGGTTGAGCAACGAGGGTTCGGGAGAAACGAGTCGACCTGAAATTGACTGTAACGATTGCGGCGTTGAATTCATGGAAGCATCGATCGATGTGCCTTTCGAGGACCTGGAAAAGGATGATTTTCGTCACAAAAGTTTTTTTGAGCAACTTATTCGAATCCGCGATGGTTCAAAGTTTGAAAACTACCAAGGACCCTTTCTCTCAGTACAGGTATACACATTTGTTTTGGGTTTAAAATAGGATATTTTCATTCCCTTTGAGTGTTTGGGGAATGCAAAATTTATGTAAATATCTGGATTCGAAGTCTTTTTTTCTTAAAAGACAATGTGCGGTTTTTTTGTATTTTAAATATATGTAAAAGATGCTTTATTAAAGTATTATATTAAAAATAGTAATA
>APFE030790965.1:62012-81632 GCA_000404065.3 Pinus taeda
ATATTAGAATAATACATTATTAAAATATTTATGTGAACAAAGATTGCAAATATATTAAGTCTTCTCGTCTATTTACATAACGATTAATACACCTTTTTTTTTGAAATAAACTAATTAAATTGACTTTGTTTGAAGTTAGCCATCAAACCAATAGCATTTATATGTTTATATCAAAAAATTTGATAAGTATAAAATATTGCTATAATATTACAAGAATCCAATCATACTATTGAAAAGTCTATTTATCATTTTTTAGATAGCACCTTATATATTAAGAATAAATTACTAACAAAAATAAACTACCAATAAATTACTTGATGATATATATGGGGTATATATATTAATACATTAAATATGTTTGAATTGTTTTTAGTGAGATTTTTTGGAAGTTTATTTTGTTGGTTTTTTTGGTAAAATTTTTCTAAATTTCTATAAAAATTTATTGAAATCAAAAGATTAATGGGTAACCCATGTACAATCTAGATGCCCTAAAAATTTTTCAAAGTGCTAAATCTATATAGAGTCAAAAAACTAATTTAAATAACACAAATCAAAATTTCACTTCAAAATTTTTCGATAACTCATAAAAAAGAACCACTATATTTTTAACCTTTAAAAAAATGTAAACGTATAACTTTTTCTAAATGAAAAATGAAATTAAAGAATTTGAAGATATTTTCTTTTAATATATTAGTCGTTAAATTATGGCATAAAATCTCCAATCCTTTAACTTCTTGGTTTTCAAAAAACTTCAACCGTTTCATCCCTAGGTTTTCCGTTTTTTAATTGCAAATATGGAATTCAATTGATTTGTCGCGTGCATTCTTATTTTGGAGGTGACTGCTTTTCCCGGCGGCGGAATCTCTATCGGAGCCACTCTTCACCACGTTGTTACAGACGGGGTTGGCTTTTGGCATTTCATGACTTGCTGGGCGGAATGCAGCAGGGGATCTCCTATTTCCAACAGACCTGAGCACATGAGAACAATCTTCAAGCGCGAACAGAAGATCAATTGCGCAATGCCCAACATTTCTTTTAGGGCTCAAGAAGTAGTCACCGGCGACATCAAGGGAGCTCAGATTTTTAAGTTCATGCGAGACGATTTACAGCCCACGAATGGGGAAATCAACGGGGGCAAAAGCGATTCCGACATTAATAGTGACAGCAGGGTCCAGAAATACAACAACCACCAAATAGAGGACTTCGAGATTTCTCGTTTTCATTTTGATGAAGAAATGATTGGGAAGCTAAAGGAACGCGCAGGGGCTCGGAGTTCGTTTGTGGCTGTTAGCGCGCATTTTTGGAGATGTGTAATGAAAGCTCGAGAAGTCCCGGAAGAAGAGGCCGTTGATTTTGGAATCATTGCTAATAGCAGAGGCCGAGTAAGGCCCCCCTTACCCGCAACGTTTTTTGGCAACTGTGCATGCATGGGCTTTGCCAGAACCAAAGCAAAACAGCTTCTGGGGCAAGATATCCGTTTCGCCGCAGCTCTCATCCAGGAGCTCATCAACTCCTGCACCACGGAAGAGCAGTTCAGTGCTCTGGTAGACTGGGGTGACAGCCGCATTCGAAATGGGAGCCCTCTGCCGAGCTTAGCACTACAAACCCTGGGAGGTCGTTACTTTGTTGGTGCAGGGAATTCTCCCAAATTTCCTGTTTATGAATTGGACTATGGGTGGGGTAAGCCAATTAGGGCGCAGACTGCAGCAATAAATGATATTGGAGGATTGATGTTCTTCCCGGGTAGGGACGATGGAGGAAGGAGTATCGATATTTACACTCGCCTTCCTCGTCAGCAGATGGAAACCTTGAAACGGATCCTCATGATAATTCCCGATTGAGTAAGCCTTGGCTGAATCGCTGAATCTGTGCCCCTGCGTTGCGTTTCATTTTGCGTGTGTTTTTTTTATTGTGGGAAAGTTTATTATAATTTAATTGTCAAACTAGGAGGGAAGGCAATTATCATTAACTGTTATTGGATTCTGCAATTGTATTCTGCAAATGGAAACCTTGAAAGGGATTCTCATGAGTTTTAGATTAAGTAATCTTTGGCTCAATCAATGTAAATGGATTAGGTTTAATATTAACTGCTGTTCTATTCTGTATTCTATATGTTGTAAGCGTAAGATTGATATGATTTTTTTTAATAATAAAAATATGATAACGTAGTTGGAGGAGACTTGTTACTCTCTAGTGTACACTTCGAAAAATTTCACTTTTTTAATCTTCAATTTTATTTACTGTATTTTACGTCGAAAATTTCACTTTTTTAATCTTCAATTTTATTTACTGTATTTTACGTCGAATTATGAGAGCTGCTGTCAACTTAAGTTTTACGAAATTCTTTACGTAAGATATATTGTTCTGAGCACCTGCAATGTGAGAGACCGTGTTTACAAATAAGAGTGATTCAAGAAACCACAAGCAAATTCACAGTAACGATTTTTAAGACAGTAGAAAATGTACATGTATCAAAGAACGTCATTTGATGTTAAAATTTTATTTTTGATGATAGATTTTGGGGATATAAAATTGGGAAGTAATGTATTAACCATTAATAGACTAGAACTGACAGTCGGTTATGATCGCAACATGTTTGCGGATCATATTTCCCTGCCCTGAAAGGAAAATTATCAGCTGAATGCTCTCCGCAGAATTCGAAAAATAAAATTTGTTACTAGTTTTGGAGTTTGTTGGACATTTTTATTTTGTTTTAAATTTGCGTGTGAAAGGTTGGAATCACATAAATTTGAATCGTAAATTCTCATTAAAAAAAAAATTATGCAATCAAAATTTTAAATAACAAAAGATAAAGATTTGATTATTTCATTAGATTTTTATTTTAGATAATAAAATATAATTAATAAAAAAATATGCATCAAATTTAAATAATAAAAAATAAAATGGTATTATTTTATAGATTTTATCTCACATAGACAATTTCGTGAAATTATGGACAATACTTAATTTTTTTTATTTATTTTTAAAAAAGTAAATGTTTTCTTTAATAAATTTTTTATCTACCGTTTATAATTAATGAGATGGTGAACGTTCAAACCCACAGTCATGAATCATTTCAAGATGCAGGAAAAAAAATATTCTTTAAAAGAAAATAAAATAAAAATAAATAAATTATAATTAAAAATGGCCACAATAAAACCTAAAGAAAAAAAAAGACAATAAATTATTAAATATGTGGTAATTATGCTTTGATAAAAATTAGAAATATTATTTATTTTTATATCATTTCAAAATATTTATGTTTCATTTTTTAGATTATTTATTTACAAAAATATTTATTATATTTATGGGAAAATGAAAGAAATAAAATTACTAATTCGTATTACAATTCAACTCCCTATCTCACTTGAACATTCATGGAAGCTCATGCGCACCGCTCCCCATTATTACGCCCATCAAACCTCAGTGTTAATGATTCCAGCACTCGGGGGCGAATTCTATCTCTTGGTAACTACATATAGCTAATGGCATTGATTTCACAATGAATTTGGTGAGTGGCAGAGATTACGCTCTTTCTTTTTATATCTCTGCATAATTGGACTCTGGTTGGTCACTCTCGGGACCCTTTAAAAATGACAGTGACTCGGGGAATCATGTTTGATGATCGTGTTTAATAAATGTTTTTGTTTAAAATATTTATGAATTTTAAATTTTTATTATTATATTTTTAATTTGGTAGAAAAATAATATTAAATTTTAAAAAAATTTTATATAAATTTAAAAAAAATTATTTCATATTTATAACTAATTAATATAAAATTCAATTTATTTTTCTAATAACCAAATAAATTATAATTTCATCACTTCATCGATATTGTATTCCCAAACTTAACAAAACGTATTATAAATATATTGAAAGATCACTATTAAATCAAATAATACAAACAAGTTTAAAACATACATATTACATTATATAATATATATATAATTTAAGTTTACCTATCTCTTATATTATTACTACAAACAACTTAAACCATACGTTTAATCATTATATAGATTATAAAATTTAAGTTTTAACCCATTCCTTATATTTATTATAAAAATAAGTGTAAAATTGTTTAAAAATATATAAGAATTCCATAAAGTATTATTAATTAGTTTGGGTGGAATTTTTTTTCCTTCGGTTCATGTTAAACTTTTTCACATCTTGATATCACATTTAATAGAGATTAAACTTTACACCATTTTAATGATATTTTTTTAAAAAATAAAAAAACAATAATAATTATAGTATAATAATTTACTTATAGAGTTTTAATAAAACCATTCATATTTATCACAATTTAAGAATAAACTAATTAAATGAATTATAAACATTATAAATATTAGTACAATGTGGACTATACATTATAAACATCAGTACAATGTGGACTATGGCTATAGCTATGTTTTGAGGCCTAAATTATGTATTGAAAATTTTCAAAAGATAACATTGTATGGTAAGATGGAAGATCACAAGATTAAGGTATGAGTTCTATTTCAAAATTGTTGGGAAGAAAGTCGTGTAGAAAATAGTATATCTATTTATTAAGAGAGAACGCATGATTTTGTGATTAGTGCATTTATTTTTATTTTTCTTTATGAATATGAATTATTTTATCAATTTTAGTGTCGTTTAAATAGAGAACATTTTATAGTTTTTAATAGATATATTTTTTTCAAAGCATGTAGAATTAGTACAACCACAATTATTAATGTGGTTCACATACTAGATAAACTTATATGAAACACATATAAACCACATTAATAAATATGGTTTATATAAATAGATCAAAAAATATTAATAATTATTAAATATATAATGTAAAAATAATTATTAATGATTGAATATATATTTAAATGTTTAATATATATTATTAATATAAATATAAATATGATTCATATAGATATAGTTAGATTATATTTATAATATTAACCCTATATATAAATAATATTTATATATAAATATATAGTATATTGATAATATCAACAATATAGTAAATTAATATATTATATTATTATAATAATGTTATAGTATATTAACAATAATAATATATATATTTAATTGAAATACTATTATATTAATTGAATGGGTTTATAATATTAATATTCATATGGGCTGAGCATTTAGTATTAATATTAATATATTTATATAATTATATTAATATATAAAATCAAGGGATGATTAATATTATAAACCCAATGCTCAATATTATAAGTCTATGTGAATAACAATATAAATTCGTGTGGTTAATATTATAAATGAAATTCATCAATAAAACCAAAGGATTATTAATTTTATTAGCCGGAAGTGTTAATAAACCCAAGGGATTTTAAATATAAATCCTAGTGAATTATTAATACAAACCCAAGCCACTAATATTGTGAACCCAAGGCATTACTCTTATAAACCCTTAGGATTAATATTATAAACCTAAGGGTTTAGTAAACCCAAGGAATTATTAATATTATAAACCCAGGGGATTGTTAATATTATAAACACTAGTGATTAATTAACCCAAGGATTACTAATATAAACCCAAGTCAGTAATATTAAGTGAGTAAGAGCCACTTAATCCAAGAGAAAGTGCTTTCCATCTTCAACCCTCTTAGTATCACAAATGTGACAAATTTAATTAAACCTAAGGGATTCATATTATAAATGGAAGGGATAAATATTAAAAACTCAAGAGATTACTATTATAAACTTGTGCGATTAATATTATAAAATTAAGTGATTAATAAACACAACAAACTAATAATATTATAAACTGAAGTGATTATTAAACCTAAGGGTTAAATTTTATAAACCCAAGGGGTAAAATTTATAAACCCAATAGATTAATATTTTAAACCCAAGAGATTACTAATATCATAATTCCAAGGGATTATTAATAGCATAGACCTAAGGAATCAATAAACCCAAAGGACTATAAACTTAAGAGAATAGTATTAAACCCTAAGATTAATATTATAAGCCCCACGATTAATATTATAAACCCTAAGATTAATATTATAAACCTTAATATATTATTATACATATTAGGGATTAATATTACAAACTCAAAGGAAAATAAACTGAAGTGAACAATATTAAATACTAGGATTTATATTATAAAAGCTACAATTATACACTCAAGAGATTAATATTATAAACCCAATGGATTCCTAGTATTGTAAACCCAAGAGATTTTTAATATTATAAACCTAAGGGATTAGTAATATTATAAGCACAAGGGGATCAATAAACCCAATAAATTAATATTATAAACCCAAGTGATTAATATTATAAATCTAAGGGATAAATACTAAAATCCTAAGAGATTAATATTATAAACCCAATGGATTATTAATGTTATAAATCCAATAGATTAAAATTATAAAACCAAGGATTAATATTATAAACCCTAAACCCAATATTATAAATCATAGTATTAAACCCTAATCTATTCAATGTCACAATGCAACATTGAATAAATTGCAATATAGTGTATCATTGGGACAATGATTTTTGCATTGTTTGTCGCATTGTGACAATGCTTATGACACTATGACGTTGGATATATTTCTGTTCCATTCAAACATAACAATATTAAACCATAGTATTAAATCAAATATTATAAACCCTAACATTATAAAACCCAACATTATAAACCCTCGGATTAATATTATAATCCATAGGATTAATATTATAAACCCTATGATAAATACTATAAATCATAGGATTAATATTATAAACGCTAAGATTAATATTATATACCCTTGCATTAATATTATAAACCCGATATTAAACTAAAATATCAAAAATCCAATATATGAAACCTTGATACCGAATGCAATATTATAAACCCAAGAGATAAATATTATAAACCCAAGGGATTCATATTCGTATTGATATTAATATCAATATTATAAATGCTCATATTACATACCTAGAGGAAAATATTATAAACGCAATATTATAAACTCAATATTAAAAACCCCAATATTAAAAACCAAAGGGAATAATATTAAACCCTAATATTATAATACCATAATACCAAACTTTAGTTTTGAAATGTCATATTGTGACTTTGAATAAAATTACAATGTAATGTAAAATTGTGTCAATCATTATAAGATTGATTGGCATTGAGACAAATTTTGTCACAATGTAACATTGAACACATTTCTATATCATTCGAGCATCAGTATATTAAACCCTAATATTACATTACACATTATAAACCTAACATCATAAAACCCAATATTATAAACCTTAAAATTAATATTATAACCCCTAAAGTTAATATATTAAACTCTAAGTTTCATACATTAAACCCTAAGATTATAAACGCTAAAATTATTATTATAAACCTTTGTGATTAATATTATAAATTTAAGAGATAATAAACCCAAATAATAATATTATAAAATAAAACTTTTGAATTAAAATAAATATTATAATTATAAAAAAATTATACATTTCCAAATTTATTTGAAATATTCATAAATAAAAATTTGATTATTTCATTAAATTTTATTTCACAATTCCAAATTCTAGAATAAACAAGCGAGGCTGCATGGCAGCTAGTCCCTGCCTAGCTGGTCCAGCCACCAACAGCCTCCCCTGCACACGTGATCGACACATGGTATGCGAAATGTTGGAATGAGAGGATTAGCATTCGATTCCTCAGGCGTACCGCCTTCCACGGTGTCTGATGTCTAACATAGGTATTGTGACAGTGAAACTTTGGCATTGCAGTTTATAATTAACCTCCAAATATATTTCAGTAAAAATGTGCATGGATGCCTTCGTCCAAATCTGCCATAACACCAGACAGGAACTGAGGCGTGGTGGGACACAGGAATGAGTTTCCACTTTCATTCATGTCGCAATGTTTGTATACATAGATATTGCTGGAATCTATTAGGTCAGCAATTTCTCCGCATTTCTGCAGCGTCCAAGGTTGAAACCCTTGCCAGCACTTTCAATGACAACTGCAGAACGTTCAACGGATTCTGCCATGTAAATCATAGGGAGACACGACACTAGTCATCAAGGAAGCCATTGATGGTCATTTAAGGAGCCATCGTCTAATTCAGAGTGAGCCCTTGAGTTTACCAGTGATAAAGAAGGAGCTACCCGACTGCAGACCGCCGAGACCATGATTTCATTTCCTTTCAGTCCATACCAGAATGGGAAGAGGTCGGAAAAACTGGAAGAAAGAAGCTCTTGAAGGCTGCTTTGAAAGACCAGAAGGGCGAACTGTAATGCAAGTCGTCTCCAGTCGAGGGTCGAATCTGGTGTAGTTACTTGTATGGGAATCTATGTGGCCAGAACTCTTGCTCTCATTCTTCCTTCCTTTCTCTATTCTGGGCTCTTTTGAGAAACACAACCACAACCAGCAGGGAAAAGAGAATCAGAACGATCAGTATAAGTATGTTAAGTGAATCTGCAATCAAGATAAGGGCGGCCAAACACGGTGCATAGTAGTTT
Organism: Pinus taeda; assembly: GCA_000404065.3. Classification (NCBI taxonomy): domain Eukaryota; kingdom Viridiplantae; phylum Streptophyta; class Pinopsida; order Pinales; family Pinaceae; genus Pinus; species Pinus taeda. The sequence continues at coordinate 70,492 of APFE030790965.1, forward strand.
ATCAAGCAGGGACTAACACGGTGCATAGTAGTTTATGGGTTTCTTACAAACACCCGTGATTTACTTGGTCAGTCGTTTATCAGTGGGAGGAAAGCACAATGGTTTTATCTGTTAAAATCACCGTGGAGCTTGTGAGTTCGATGCCCTTCTGGATACAGATTTTGCCACACTGAATGGATACTGGTAGCGAAAAATGGCCAAAAGTAGCCTGTTGTGAAAGTAATATCATCTAAATCCACCCCCAACTCCCCACTATGTACACGCTGTTAAATATCGGTTGGGTTTTCCTTCCCCGTGGCTCTTCACGTGCCTTCAGTGTGAAGCTAAGTTCTACCAATAGTCAAACATTGCTTTAAGATGCTCATTTATACAAAAATGTTTATAAAGATTACATTAACATGGCGTATTATACTCTCGAATATCTTTTCACATTCATGTATTCTAATTATCAATTTTTAATTTTTAATATTTTCTAAATACATTTAGAGTGCCAACTCTATAAAAACAGATTGTAGTAACATGATGAGTGCTAGGACTAACATTGTAAATATAGATATCAACGAAGAAAACTTTGGATATTGGTGAGGTCAACCTATGTTATTGAAATTATGATTATAACACAATGTTAATGATTTGTTAAACGACTTGCACTTGTAGTGAGCCTCTTTAATGCTATAAGTAAAGCATAGGGGCATGCATGGAGTCCAAGTATTTCAAGCATGACGCATGAGCAAAACGTGGCGCAGGATAAGTCATCGTCTTCTTCGATGGCCTTCTCTAGACGCAACAGCACAGAAAGAGACTCTTATGAAACGCCCTGTAATTCATACAGATGACCATACTGCGAGAAATAAATCGCATGAACGAGGAGAATCAGAAAGGCAAAGCGGCTTCTGTCTGTGCACAGATTGTCTTCCGAGCGCTATAGCCCGCGGAAGGTACATTCCTGAAGCAAGGTAGCTCTGTTTAATTTTACTCTCTGCAAATTTCATTATGCATCATTGTAGTTTAGAGCAGCTTGCAAATAAATAGTTCAAGCCTTGAGATATAGGTGCGAACTTGAAGCAAAATTCTTTGAGGAAAGAGCGGCGTCGTACTGCTGCTTGAGATCATCGTAGTCCCGTTCGAGCTGCTTCGTCTTCCAGCGCGCCCGACAGTTCTGGATGGTCCAAGTTTGCCAACCACTCATGAAATTGCTGCAAGTTTTGAAGCATAAATTCCAGAGTCTGATTGTTGGTAAGTAAAAATCAGAGAGCGAGAACTCACAACAGAATATAAATAAACAAGACATTCTAAAACATTAACAATTTTGTGGAATTTTATTCCAAATGACAATGATATACATGATCAAACTAGAATAAATAAACAAGACCTAAAACATTATCAAATTTATGGAATTATATTCCAAACGACAATCATGTACATGATCAAACTTGAATAAATAAACAAGACCTTCTAAAAACATTAACAATTTTGTGGAATTATATTCCAATGACAATCATGTACATTATCAAACAATTTTTTCCTTGGACATAGTTATTTATTTATATAATTTCAAAAAGATATAATTTTAATTTATTTAAATAATTATTCAAAAAATATATATTTTATTTGAATTTATATTTATGAAAAAAAATATTTGTTCGTATTAAAATTCAATTTCCTACATCACGTGAGTATTCATGGAAACTCATGCACCAGTCCCATATATTATGCCCATCGACCCTCACTGTTAATGGTTCCAGCACTTGGAGTGAATTCGATCTCTTGGTAATTGCATATCCTTAATGGCATTGTTTTCACAATGAATTTGGTCAGTAGCATCTCTGCATAATTGTACTGTGGTTGGTCACTCAGGGGATCCTTTAAAAATGACAGTGACTTGAGGAATCATGTTTTACAGTCGCTGATAATCATGTTTAATTAAGTTTTTGGACCAAAATATTTATTTAATTTTAAATTTATTTAATTTAATAATAATAATATATATATATATATATATATATATATATATATATATTATATATATATATAATCAAAAAATAATTATATAATTTACAGAAATAAATATTTATTTTATAAATTATAATTTAAATTTTTGGTAATTGTTATTAAAATTTTATTTAAAATTAATAATTATTTGAAAATATAAAACTTCAATTTTTTTTAATGTCCAATAAAAAATTATAATATAAAAATTATAATTTTTAAACTTAGTTAATATTTGTAATTCCAAAAACCTTACAATGACGTATTCATATAAAATATTTGAAAGATCGTTATCAAACCAAAGTACATACGAACAACATAAATCAAGACGTATTACAATAATATTATATATTTTTAAGTTTTAATCCATTCTATTATATTTATTCGAAATTATAAGGTATAAGATCTGTTTAATAATATATGAGAATTTATAGAGTGTATATCAGTTATTTTGAATAGAGTTTAGCTTTTATTTGGTTTTATGTTTTTCGCATGATAGCATTTTATTGATAGATTAAATTTTGTATAAATATGATGATACTTAATTATCAATATGTAGTATGATGAGTTAGTATATAATTAAATTATGCATATTTATTGAGGATAAACTAATTAAATAAGTTGTAAATGTTAAGGTATTGATTTTTTTTTATTACTCAAATAAGTAATAGAATTAGAGATACTTGGAGTTTATTAAATATCTCACATGTAGTAGACTTATTATCAATGTGGACTATTGGTATAGTTATGTCTTGAAATTTAAATTATATATTGAAATTTTTCAAAATGATAATATTGTAAGTCTTATTTTTGCACATAGTGTAGAAATAAAGTTCCTTAAAGTTGATAAGATATCTCACATGTGGTAGATCTATTATCAATATTGACTATCCCTGGTATAGCTATATCTTGAAACCTAAATTATATATTGAAAAATTTCAAAATGATAATATTGTAAATCTTATTTTCGCATATGGTGTATGGTATGATGGAATGTTACAAGATTAAGGTATGAGTTTTATTTTAAAATTGTTAAGAAGAAAATAAAGTAAGACAATAACATATCCATCTACTAAGAGAGGACATGATTTTGTGATTGGTGTATACCATTTCTATTTTCATTATGAATATGAAATATTTTATGAGTCTTAATGTCATCCAAATAGATAACCTTTTATAGTTTTCAATTGATGTATTTCTTTCGAAGCATGTAGAACTAGCACAACTACATTTACTAATGTGGTCCATGTGCCCAGATAAGCCTATATAAAGCACATATACAACCACATTAATAAATATGGTTGATATACACAAATCAACCATATTAATAATTATTAAATGTATAATGTAAAAGTGGTTATTCATAATTGACTTTATATATATATATATATATATAACTAACAAAACCAACATAATATTGTAACAAATTCAACATAATATAATAATAACATATGGTTATTATTAATAATACTTATATGAAGTACATATACAATCACATTAGTAAATATGGTTGATATACACAAATCAACTACATTAATAATTATTACATATATAATGTAAAAGTGGTTATTAATAATTGATTGTTTATATATATATTCTAACTATAACAAAACTAACATAATATTATAACAAAATCAACCTAAGATGTGGTTATTATTTATAATAATTACTTATTTCTCACTATTATTTGAATAATTAATATACATTTATTAATATATTAATAAACTATCAATATGTTTTATATTTATATAATTAGATTAAATATATAAATACTGCAATATATTAATAATATTAAATATATATTGTATATTTAGAGAGAAATACTATAATATTAATCTAGCGGGTTTATAAATATTAATATTAATATCAAAATAATAATATTTATATTGGTTTAACATCTTAGTATTAATATTAATATATTTATATAAATATATCAATATATAAACTTAAGCGATTCTTAATTTTATTAGCCCAAGTTATTAATAAACCCAAGGGATTATAAATATAAACCCAAGTGAATTATTAATATAAACCTAACCATTAATATTATGAACCCAAGGAATTAATATTATAAACCTTTGGGATTCATATTATAAACCAAAGGGATTAATAAACACAAGGAATTATTAATATTATAAGCCTAAGGGTTTGTTAATATTATAAACCCTAGCGATTAATTAACAAAGGGATTAGTAATATAAATAAAAGGCACTAATATTAAGTGAGTAAGAGCCATACAATCCAAGAGAAAGTTCTTTCCATCTTAGTATTGCAAATGTGACAAATTCAATAAACCTAAGGGATTCATATTATAAACCGAATGGGTAAATGTTAAAAACCCAAGGGATTACTACTATAAACCCATGAGATTACTATTATAAAACCAAGGAATTAATAAACCCAATGGATTAATAATATTATAAATTGAAAGGATTAATAAACCCAATAGATTGTATCACCCCTCTATTGTATGTTAATATTTCTTACGGTTTTTTTTTTTTAAACTGCTGTTGTAAATGGTTGGTGGGCCACAAAAGGAAAAAATTGAATGCTAAATGATATTTTGAATAATAAACAATTAAGATTTAAAGCTGGAAAATGTGGGAAAGAGAAGCTTTCCAATCTGGAAAAAATATATATATTCAGATTATTATCCATTTAGTTGAAGATAAACATTGAGGGAACAAATATGTGGGAGAGAAAAAAACAAAATTTAATCCATGGGAGAAAAAAATAGTTTTTTCTTGCCTTTTCAAGGAGAAAGGAAACAACCTAAGCTAAAGGATAGGCAGAACCCTGAAAGGCAGGATGCTGCCAAAGAAACATTTGATGAGAATCATGTATATGAGACATGAATTCGAATCAGCAAGGGGTTGTTGATCGAAGGCAAGAGGCTTCTCGGCTCGGGGGGAACGAGAGGATTTGGTTCAAGGTTGGGAGGAAAAAGCATTTCCTAGTTTCATTATCCAGCTAGGGAATAGGTTAGAGGTTTCTTTACTACTATTGTTCTAAAATAAGTTATGATTTTGCATCTAGGATTTTGTTAAAGAATTGAATTAGAATTGTGTGTGGTCAACATAGATTAATGTATGAGTACTGCATTAATAAATTGGTCAATGAAATGATTGATTAGTAAACCTTTATCACAATAGAGATAGATTGCAAAAATTGGTGGTAATAGTTTTGATTATGAAATGGATTGCATAATACGTAACTATTTAGCGCATGGTTACACTTCAATCTTTTCTTTTACTTAGCAGATTGAGTGCTAAATTTGTTATACATATTGGGTGTGCTCGACATACTAAGAAAGACAACGAAGGCTTATATTGTGTTTCCATTTCTAGATGTATAATTTTAGAGGTTGGTTTCCATATTTGTGAATAAAATATTTTATAAAATTACTTGGGTTAAGTGCCTACTTAACTCGTATGGAAAGTTATCTTTATATCCTAAATTAGTTTTCTGTTTGATCTACTCATGAGGTAATGTTAAAAATAACAATAAGAAATGATAAAAATAGATTCCAAAATATTCCTATTTTAATTTGTCTGTTAAACACACATGGGTAGCGAGAGAAATATGAAAGATAAATCATGCAATACAATTTTTATTAACAAATCATATACATTTATACTACATGTGGTGACCGTTGGGTTTCACATCCCAACGTCCCTTGGACTCCTTTTGTCCATTCGGCTTACACACTAACTCATTGAGGATTAGGTGTCCAACATTCCCCCCCTTAATCCGAAGGGTTATATATGAGTCCAAGAAGAGAGCTGTAATACAAAATGTGCAAATATGCATGGCAACACTAGGCTGAATGTGCTCTTTTAAATGTTGGTATAAAGGGCGGTGGTTTAAGGATGGCCACCAACACTGGAACGCTTAGTGCAGTTCCTGGAACTCTTCCAAAACTGGCAAGAAGCTGGAGTCTTCTGCTAGAGGAAGTGTTCTTATTGTTTTAAAGGGGGAAACCTTCAACCATAAAAGGGAGGTCTCACCCCACATAAAAGGTAAAACTTCAACCTGAAAAGGGAAGTCTCAACCTGTGATGGTTTAAGGATAACCAACAACTCTGGAATGCTTAATGCAATTCCTAGAACTCTTCCAAAACTGGCAAGAAGCTGGAGTCTTCTGCTAGAGGAAGTTTTCTCAATTTTGTTCCTGGAAATCTTCCAAAACTGGCAAGAAGTTGAAGTCTTCTGCTAGAGGAAGTGTCCCAGATTGCCTACTGAAGGCATATTCATGGGCATCTTTGTCTCTGGCTACAACTCTGAAACTGGTGTGGCAGGTTGTGGCTCAGGCTCGCTTGATGTGGCTTTGAAGCTTGTAGATGACCATCATTTCCCCCCTTGTCAGATACAAGGTGAGACGATGGAGAAAACTCAACTGCAAGACTGTTCAATATTCTGGAACAAGTTCTGACATGTGTTTGGAATATCTTCTTGGCTGTTGATGCCCATTGCCAAGAAGCAATCCATCCTAGATGAATCTTTGTTCTTACATGACGTTTGTTTCTGAAGAATCTGTGTGAAGAATGACTGGTTTTATGACAGTGCTTACATGGATGAAGATCAAAACAATGATCTTTCAGATGGCCAACTCGGTCATAGTGTTGGAATTTCACGATCTGTTGTTGTTGTTGCTGTGGAAGAGGAGCATAGTCTGGAACAGCTGGAGGTGAACTGTCACGAGGAGCAGGTGAACTGTCATAAATGAATCCAACACTCTGAAACTGAATGGGTTTGGTATAGTCTGGAATATGAAAGGACAAGTCCTTGTCATATCCAAGACCAGTTCTGTGCTTGTTGTGGACAAGCTGTTCCCAAGGTCTGATGATGGGGTTGGGAAGTGCAGACTGAACTTCTGCATCTGCATGTACAATAGCTGCTTTATCTAAATGTACTGTAACATTATTGTCTCGCTGTTTATGGGAGTCTGTTTCAATCTTCTGAACAGAAACAGGTTCAGAATGATATCTATTTTGATGTAGCTCTTCTTGCTGTAGTTGTGATTCAAGCTGCAAAAAATCAATATTTTCCTATGCATTTTGTAGACATGTCTGAATTTCTGAAAGAGATCCTTTGCTGATTTGTAATGTGTCATTAACAGTAGATTGTATAAGAGTTTTCATGAACTCTAATACTTCACAGATTCTGGCCATTTTCCTTCAAAACTGCATATGTTGAACCTTACTTTCATCTTTAAGAGTCTTGGAGTAGTTGTTTTGCTTTTCACCGATCTGTTTATGCTCGGGGCTCTTGAGCAATGCCTTCCATATAAAGCTTCAATTCAATGCACATATTACATGGAAATAACTCTTCTGCCCACAAATACTCTTGTTATGAACTTTTGTAATTAGAAAATTGTCTCTGTCGTTAATACCCAGGGATGACCTTTGAAACTGCTGCAACAATTAATTTGTGAAATGAAGCCCTTATGACTACTTTTCTTCAGATATAAACTACTTTTCTTCGGATATAAAAAAAGAGAGTCCAAAGGTACAATAAATTTATGGCTGTTGGTTATCTTGGCTGGATATTGCACCAGTTCCTAAAGGCAGACAAAGGTCTAGATTCCTGGCCGTAGGATTATATGACAACACAATTTGCATATATTCTTTGGATCCTGATGATTGTTTGGTTGCTTTGAGTATGCAAGCTGTATCTTCTCCTCCAGAATCTCTTCTCTTACTTGAAGTTCAGGCGTCTGTTGGAGGGGAGGATGGTGCTGATCACCCAGCGAGTGTGTTTTTGAATGTTGGTTTGTAGAATGGGGTTCTTCTTAGAACTGAGGTAGATATGGCAAATGGTAGCCTTTCAGACACACGAACCAGATTCTTGGGTTTAAGAGCAACAAAACTTTTTTTTCTGTCGTAGTGAGAGGCCATCGGGCAACCCTTTGTTTATCAAGTAGGCCCTAGCTGGGCTATATTCATCAGGGTCACTTTCTTTTAACTCCACTTTCTTACGAGACTCTTGAATATGCAACATCATTTTCTTCTGATCAGTGTGCTGAAGGCATGGTTGCAGTTGTTGGTCATAGTTATTTCTACAGTCTGCTTACATTGTTGTTTCGTAAACCTGGAAAGGTGCATATCAGATGAAGGATTAGATGGGAGGTTGTTTCATCAGCATGCTCCTGCTCATGGTCGAAAGAAACATGATACAACTCAGAAATAAATGTATCTCCCAGCCACAACTGCTGCAAGTCCCGGTACTCTGCCGATGCCTCCGAAAACTTCTACAGGTATCAAATAGGCTCAGGCAAATCCTTCTGTGGTGCTCCCTTCGGCTCATTCAAGTTGCAAATTGGACCGCGATTCGAACTCCAGACGACAAATCACCTTCCTCACTTGGAACGAGCTCTATCTTGCTCTGTGGCCTTTTGCAATTGCGGTACAGGATAAATGGTTGTTTAACAAGGCATAGCTCTGGTTCCTAATCCACAAATGGTTGGGAATGCCTTTGTGGCGCAGTATTGCAATGTTCTTCGTACGTCTCCTCAAATGGTACACAAATTTTATCAGGAATGCAGCTTACTCGGCCGGCCAGATGCAAATGGTCAAATGATCACCATAACTACTATGGAGGGTATCAATCAACAGATTATGTCTCTGGACTACAGTGGGTTCAAAAACTCATATGGGGGGTACCATGCGACTGGGTTCTATGAGGACAAATTTCCCGAGTGCGGATTGCATCACTGCAAAGTTATACCAAAAAACTGATTATGTGGATGAGCGACATCGACATAGATATGAGGTTAACCCTGATATGGTTGAAAAGCTTGAACAGGAGGGGCTACTGTTTGTGGGCAAGGACGAAACCTGTAGACGTATGCAGATACTAGAATTAACAGGCCATCCTTATTTTGTTGGAGTCCAGTTCCATCCAGAATTCAAGTCAAGACCAGGAAAAGCATCAGCAGTCTTCTTGGGCCTTTATAGCTCAGTGGTAGAGTATAAACCCATTAAAAAATATATGACAAACTTTGTCCCGAGCCATCAGTTGAATTACAACAGGGCTTCCCACATATGGGAACCTGAATTTTATATATAATATATATTATATATATATATATATATATATATATATATATAATATTATATATTATATATAATATATATATATAATAATTTATATATATTTTTAAACCATAAATAGAATTCACCAATGAATCAGCAGCAGCCACTACAAAGAACCGTCAAAGTCAGGAAGAACACAAAACAACTTGTTCTCCAGTACCCTGTAGCCTGATAGTGTAACAATATATTATGTGGTCATATAAAAAAACCTTGCTACGAGATGAGTTTGAGGAAGTCAATAATGAGGTTTTTTGAAAAATGTGAAAACCTTCAGTGGGTTCAAGGCTGTGATAAAGACAGTTGATTCGCAAGAGTCTTATAACAATGGAGTACTGGTTCTAGCAACTGGATCACTTACCTTTAAAAACAGTGGAGCATGCACGTTCACACAGTCCTTTTTCCTCGCTCCTCAGGAAAGGGGCTACTTGTATTGAATGGTATCTTGTGTATGTCGATGAAGAACCAGAACAACAAAAGCAAAATATTATGTTGATAAATGGCTATGCAGATTTTTGAACCATCCTAAGACGCAGAGGCTAAAACGTTTCAATGTCAGGTTAGGATGACAGCATGCAGATAAGGAATATGGAGCAGCGCAGGTATATGCAGGAGATGGCAGCTAAATTTTAGTTGAGAAAATATTCATAAGTAATGGTAGAAACCATAAAACAAATGGTTCAGATATCAGCAGGGTAGGATATCGCCTGCTCTGATACACATTAGATCAGAAGATTGACTATCCACGGGTTGATCTACAAATCCATTTTCATGACTGTCCATAAATGAATACATAAAACATTCATTTTATGATCTATGGTAATTGGAAAGAGTAGGATAATGGTTAGGGTCAACAACCTCTTCTTCTTCTACAATAAGTGGGAAATGGTGTTTCTTAACAACAAATTCATCTCTCATGATGATCTTTTGTACAAATTTATAGGGTAAGTTCCCAAGTAGAACACCAAAGGACACTGCTTACAAGCAAATCACAAATCAATACACCAATATTCTTGACATTCTTAAAACCCTCAAAGAGGGAAACATTCCATGGCCTAAGCCAACGCGGCCACTTCAGACAATTTATTAATAAAATAAATAAAATTTACTTAACAATCTCTCATGAATAGTCACCCTACAAATGACCTTCCATGCTCTTTAAATAGAGATCATGGGCCAATTAGGTGCTAAGAAATGGATCAAGTGTCAGTAATACCAAGGAGAGAATGAATCGCCAAATCACTTCATGTCTAGAAAATATCATGACCATCGGATTGTAAGTTACAAATGTACTTAGTAAAGAAACACACTTTACCTAACTCTACATTATACCATGGAAAATTTTAGGGGCTAATGTTCACCCAATGGGCTAATTTTCCATGACTTTTACACAAAAAAGATTCGGCGATTTCTAATTTTATAAAAGATGATTTGCCCAAATTTTAGAATATAAAATAATTTTACCTTAAAAATAACCAACATTATATAGAGACTATATATAAAATCATTATAAATTTGAATAATTTTACAAATATATCAATAAACATTTTATAGTTTGCATATTAGGGATTAGTGTGATTTGCCAATGTTTTTAAACTTCAAAAAAAAATTCCATCCTTAAAATTTTCCTTGCACTAGACCAAGTTATACTTAACTATTTCTTATGTGTCACAATATCCTAACATTCCCCCTTAAGAAAAACTTGGGATAGGATTGAACGATATACAAATATGACACAATATGAGAAGGAAGGAGGCATTAGAACCTATCCCCCCTTAGTGACAACTTCCTAAACTCCAACAATAAATCGAAGTTTAGTGAACTTCGCCTCTATGAGAGACTTTGTTAAGATGTCTGCAACTTGATCATCAATTGAATAATATTGCACTTCAAGAACATGGTCATGAATGATCTTTCTGATTAAGTGCATATGTATTTCAATGTGTTTATTGCGCTGATTTTGGAATGGATCTTTGCATAGCTGAATGGAACTTTTATTATCACACCAAAGTGTAGTCGAATGCTACTGCTGAAAGAAAAAACCTGATAGTATCTGACAAAG